>JABUQX010040149.1:12500-17500 GCA_015478945.1 Trachelipus rathkii
AATTATTGTCTATATAAAAGTGCGATTAATGGTTAACAAAAGTTTATTATTAATATTTTTTTTATCTGAAGTTGACTCAGAAGTCATTATCTCTATTGAAAATTTTGGAAAATATTATTGCTCATGTTATTGCACACATTGTCATCATAATTTCTCTCTCAAGTGATGAAAATATACAAATGATGATTAAATATATATATATATATATATATATTATATAATATTATATTATAATATATATATATATATATATATATATATATTATTATATATGTATATAATATATATACATATATATAATATATATATATATATATACCAAACATGAAATATTGTTTCATTTGACAAAACTATTTAAGTTTTTAGTTTAAATTTATTTATATTATAAAAAAATTATATGAATATTAAATGTATATCATATATATATATATATATATAATAATAAATATATTATATATATATATATATAATATAATATTATATATATTATATTATATATATTATATATTATAATATGTCTTATATATATATATTATTGTATTATATATATATATATATATCTATATAGATATATATATAAATATTACAGTAATCTATATAGGAATATATAATTTCGATTGCATTTAATGAATTTTATAAATAATCTATATATTTGTGTGTAATATATCGTATATATATATATATATATTATATATATATATATATAATATATAATAATATCTATATATATATATAATCTATATATATATATATATATATATATATATATATATATATATATATATATATTATATAATTTTCAATTAATGAATAGTAATAATAAATTAATTATAAGAGTTCTTTTTATCTTGAAATTGTAACTGACAATTTGATGAATTTTATTTCAAATGCGATGAAAGTGAAGCGTAAAACTATACTTTCAATGTTCAAATTGAAATTGAAAGCAAACATGAAAATGGGGAAATTCAAAAAAAAAATGAAAAAAGAAAAAAAATGAAAAATAAAATAAAAAAAATTAAAATAGGAATGAATTGAATTAACAACTTGTCTTCTTTTGTTAAAGGATATGAAAAAAAAAAATTCATTAAAAACCTAAATGAAAGCTATTCTTGGCATTAATAATTTCTATTTGGTTTATTGTGATAGTAGGTGGGCGGAAAATGAATTATATTGTTCATCAAAATAAGAATTCAATTTTTTGACTTCATTTAGGCAATTATGTGTTATTTATTTCATTCAGTCATTGGACTTGATTTGCCTAATTATTCTTTTGTTTCTTATTAACTTTTTCATAGTTTTTATATCTTCTTTACTTCATTCGGCACATAAATATCATTACATCTTATTTACTTCATTCAGACCTTAGACTTCATTTGCCTAATTATTTTTTTTGGTTTCTCTTATTAACTTATTCATAGTTTATATCTTCTTTACTCATTCAGCACTTATATATCATTTAGACAACAATATTTTTTGTATATTAATTACCTCGTCCTTGCCTTAGACTTCATTACATCTTATTTACTTCATTCCGTCCTTGGACTTCATTTTGCACAATTATTCTCTTGTTTCTTATTAACTTTTTCATAGTTTTATATCTTCTCTACCTCATTCACTAATTATGATTTAGACAACAATTTTTTTGTATTTTAAAAACCTCGTCCATTCCTTAGACTTCATTATATCTTATTTACTTCACTCAGTCCTTAGACTTATTTGCCCAATTATAATTTTCTTTCTTATTAACTTATTCATAGTTTTATATCTTCTTTTCTTCTTTCATACTTAGATTTCATTTGAACAACTATTTTTTTGTATCTTAATTACCTCGTCCATTCCATAGACTTTATTACATCTTATTTACTTCATTCAGTCTTTGGACTTATTTGCACAATTATTATTTTGTATCTTATTCACTTATTCATAGTTTTATATCTTCTATATTTTACATTTTTTTATTTATTTTAATTTAGCATATTTCCTCTATTTAGCGATTTCTCCATTATTGTTTTTCTCAAAGAGATATCATGTATATTTCTCATCGTAAGTATTATTTATCTAACGAGAATTTTTAATCGCTATTCTACATATCTTAAACTAGTATTTCTTATTATATATATATATATAATATAATATATTTTTTTATTATATATATATACTATATATATATATATTATATATATATATATTGAATTTCTTAACCTTACGCAATTCTTGTAATATCCATCCAGAAATTTGAAATTTCTAATGAGGAAATCAAAATCTCCATAAAATTTACCGTATCATAAGCTCGGGGACTAGTCCATATCGTCGACAAGGGATAATGGTCGACATTTCAAATGGTAGACAGACATTAAAAATTTTCAGAGCTTGTCCACAAAAACATCGACAAACTTTTTTTTTTTTACAGTAAAATGATTGACAAAATTTTCTCTACTGGGTTTCCAAATCATCCACGCAATAAATCGTATTGAACAAACCTGGTCGATAACGTCTTTGACTGAAAGCATTCTCTATATTACTAACAATAAAGGCTATCTTTTTTCTGTGGTTAAAAATATGAATAAAGGCAATGGATTATGGATAGTAATTAAAATAAGATTAAAAGTTTTCTTCTTTTAATCCAATTTTTTTTCTTTTTTGTATTATTGAATTATCAACATTTTATTAAACAAGTTCTTTTTTTTAATGTAAATGCCATAATGAAATAAAAGGTTTGAACTATTGAATTTTTATGTAATATGATAAATATTTTTATTAATAATACTGCAATTTTATCGTGAACCCATACTTGAGAATAACAAACAAAAATTTGTTTTTTTTACATTACTAATACTAATACTAATACTAATACTATAACTAATTACTAATAATAATAATGACTATCATAATAATAATAATAATAATAATAAATAATATAATATAATAATAATAATAACTATAATTATAATTACAAATTATAATTATAATAAATATTTATAATTTAAATATATTTATAATTATAATTATAATATAATTATAATTATAATTATAATTTAATTATAATTATAATTATAATTATAATTATAATTATAATTATAATTATAATAACAATAACAATAATAATATAATAATAATAATAATAATAATAATAATAATTATAATATAATAAATAATAATAATATAATAATATAATAATAATATAATAATATTTTTGCTTCCTATATAAATTTTATCCCAATGATCTGAATTCAATTTCAGAAAGCTAATGTCGACATCCAAATATATAAAGAAACACTTAATATCATATATATATATATATATATTATATTATATATTATATATATATATATATATATTATATATATATTATATATATATATCGGTATTTTATATATACATATATATATTATATTAATAACGGAATTATATAATACGATGAAAATTGAAGGAGAAAAGAAAATGAAAGAAAATAAGAACAGAAATATGATTCCTTTTAACTTATCTTTTGTATACTGATAGGAAGGGAGAGAATGAAGCAGTGGTCATGATAATAAAAGACAATATATGAAGATATACAGAGAAGATATAAAGATGTTAAAGATATAAAGATAGACAGAGAAGATATAAAGATAGACAGAGAAGATATAAAGATATTAAAGGTATAAAGATAGACAGAGAATAATATATAAAGAATTTAAAGATATAAGGATAATAAAGATATAAATATAGATAGAGAAGATATAAAGATATTAAAGGTATAAAGATAGACAAAGAAGATATAAAGATATTAAAGAAATAAAGATAGACAGAGAAAATATAAAGATATTAAAAATATAAAAATATATAGAGAAGAAACAAAGATATTAAATATAAAAAGATAGACAGAGAAGATATAAAGATATTAAAGGTATAAAGATATAAACAGAAGATACAAAGGTATTAAAGTAATAAAGATAGACAGAGAAGATATAAAGATATTTAAGGTATATAGATATACTGAGAAGATACAAAGATATTAAAGATATAAAGATAGACGTAGAGGATATAAAGAAATTAAAGAAATATATTTAGACAGAGAAGATATGAAGATATTAAAGACACAGAAGATATAAAGCTTTTAAAGATATAAAGATAGATAGAGAAAATATAAAGCCATTAAAGTATGAAAATATAGAAGAAGAGAATTTGTTACTGAGTGCTTGGGGCTGAACTGCAAATGAAATTGAGAGACGGGGTCAAGGATTTTTAATTCCATTGATGCATAATAATATTTCAATATTATTGTGGGTAGACTTAAAGAATTATTTCTTGTTTGTAACTATTATTGTCATTATTGATTAGCATTATTTATTATTGTTCTTATTATTAATTATATTGTATTATTATTATTATTATTATTATTATTATTATTATTATTATTATTATTATTATTTTTATTATTATTATTATTATTATTTTTATTATTATTATTATTATTATTTATTATTATTATTATTATTATTATTATTATTATTATTATTAATTATTATTATTATTATTATTATTAATTATTATTTATTGTTATTGTATACTATTATTTATTATTATTATTATTATTATTATTATTATTATTATTATTATTATTATTATTATTATTATTATTATTATTATTATTATTATTATTATTATTATTATTATTATTATTATTATTATTATTTATTAAATAAATAATATATAATAATAATAATAATAATAAATAATAATATAATATATCTAATATCATATAATAATAGACATTATCATATAATAATAATACATATAGTTTGCATCCTACAGTGTTCATAAAAAATGTATTTTTAAGGTTTACCTCAGTGTGGTTTAGCTTTTTCGATTCTACTAAAATATATCCTGATGAAACCGTCGATCAGGTGAAGCCTTCGGACAGTGAAGGAAGTAGGTATGTTAATGAAGTATGAAAGATGCTAACGTACTTTACTTAATTTATATTATATAATATATATATATATATATAACTATAT
>JABUQX010040150.1:0-5000 GCA_015478945.1 Trachelipus rathkii
CCGACAGCATTCAGTGATATACTATATAACACCAAGGAAGCTAGTTGCTCCGCGACAAGAGATTCCTTGAGTTTTGGGAGACTTGTCACTATAGGGTAGATCGGACATTGCGATAATTTAAGAAAAACATAAACCTCGATATTATATAGACTTGGGTGATGTCGGCGAGTAGGTTATGGCGGGTTTATTAATCGAGCGGTAGGGTTATTCACGGGTTACGAAGGCGATTCCGATTTAAATATTGTTGAGACAGATAGTGGCATCTTAACATGTCACAGGAAGAAGGTAGTTGAGCTAGTTTACAGATATTCAAAACATACAACCGCCGATATAGCATTCATTTCGGGTAACAAGGAAACTTAGGTTGACCGGTTTGTCTGGAGAGCATTTAGGTTCTGGTTCTGTGATTTTCTTTAGTTTAGCGTATTCATTAGACGTTATTGCCAACGAGATGTGGTTTAGCAAGCGGGTCCATTGATTAGACTTTACTACCTCAGACATTTTGTAAATATCCGGACAGGGAACTAAAGCGTTTAGACGCATTGGATATAGACCTAATTTTCAACCTAAGTCGAAACATTTCGTAGATAACCTGACGGCCTGAATACGTACGGAATCCGAGCAAGGGTGTACTACAGCGTTACCCTTCTCCACGGACTATCCGGACTATGGCAACTACTTGTCGCAGGACTTTCTCTCTACCTCACTAATTCACGACCGAGGCATGCCATGAACGGTGGATAAGGAGTTGAGACAGGGTCATTACCTCTGTCGGTTGCCTCAGGGCACCTTATTAGCGTTGGCGTCATTCATCTTTTCAACCGTGTATAAGACAGACCCCAATATCCATTCTTATTATTCACTATTCTGGTCCTGTCCTGTCCATGGTTTAATCCGAACCTATTGTGGTGTTTATTTTCGCTAGACCCGAAATCATCTGGACCCTACTGCGAGTACTTGGCGTGAGCCAAGCCTTCTTCCTCACACTTTCTAATTAAAATCTAACGGTTCTGGGAGGAAATCCACCATGTTACTATATGTAATTAAAATGTGTTCTCTCTTAGTTGCTGTATCAACGCTTTATTCTATCCACTTGGGTGGCTTGCGGCTTAGATTTTTGACGTAAGGATAGGTATATATAGATATAGTTATATATACATATATATATATAATATTATCTATATATCTATATTACTTATCTAAATTATAAATCAACTTATTAATTTATATCTTTATTATTATTATTATATTAATCTTTTTCTAATATATATATATACTATATTATTTATACATTATATATATATTCTATATTATTAATATTATATATATACTATTTTTATATATATATATATTTTAATAATATAGCTAGAATAGGGAGCGCTAATAGCTAGAATGTGCACTAGCGAGCGAGTATTAGTATGCCTATCCAATCCTTTCGGTCGCGCTCAGTACGTTTGCTATCATGATCACTACATATGAGCGAGTTCTCATGCTACTTGCGTCCTCATTCGCCCCTTTATCTGATTTATATCCACACTTTCACTATTACTGTTTCATATCTTAGTATTAAACCAAAATCAAATAGAGTTTTTGAATTTAGTTAAGGTATGAATAATAAATAGCTAGAGATTCTTTATCTTTAGTATAGTTTTAATATCCTTTAACGTGTGATTTACAAAGCAAAAGCTGCACCATTACTGTACCAGAAGCATTTGATCTAAGAATGAAAAACTTTGGGTAAGTTGGAAAATTAAAAGAGGCATTGGCAAGAGGTTTTTCTTTATGTAAGGTTATTGAATGCGTCCTGCTATTCAAGTCGCCAAAGGAATTTTTGATTTTACACTAAAGAGCGTTGATAGGTTTAGCAAACCGACTATTAAATCGTTGCATTTGTCTAAAATAGTTGAAGAATTATAAAATGGAGCTAAACTCTCTCTCTCATTTTGAAGTTTCGAATTTCTTCTACAGATCTTGGCTTTTTAGGATAAGGTCTAAATCCTTCCTTAGAAACTTTAAATTTTTTTTAACAAAATATCCCATTCAACTTTAATTTTAAGTTTTGTCATCCAAAGGGCATTAAGGATTTTCCTTAGGTTTTATACAATGCTCATAATTGTCCTTAGAGAGACTAATTGTAAAATCAATAGAGGGGGGGTAGCAGATAAACAGAAAAACATTAAAGAGCGACCTCTTGTCCTTCCTTGATTAAATCTGAAAAGCTGATGATTACCTCTGGAATAATAAAAAAATAAAAATAAAAAAATTAAAAAGAAATAAAAAATAATAAAAAATAAAAAATAATGAAAAATAAAAATATTAAAAACAATAATAAAAAATAGTTTTCAAAATTATTTCCTCCCGGGCCGTAAATAATAATCAAAACAATAGAATAATGGACACAAATAAAAAATTAAGGTCAAAAGAGAGGAGAGGTAACTATCATAACTATTAATAAAATAATCAATAGATCCAAGTCAAGAAATAAATAATAATAATAATAGATTTTTTAATTGATAATAATAATAATCATAATAATAAACGTAAGTGGAAAATATAAAAATGAGAGTGGTGGACAATAATGGGAATAATAATAATAATGACATTAATAATAATATAGTAAATAAATAAAATAAAAAATAAACCAAATAAAATAAAAATAAAAATAAAGTAAAAAATAAAATAAAAATAAAAATAAAAAATATAAAAATAAAAATAATAATAATAATAATAATAATAATAATAATAATAATAATAATAATAATAATAATAATAATAATAATAATAATAATAATATTAATAATAAATTAATTAATTAATGGAAGCTTAGTCCACAATTATACCAATTAAACTTGTCTTTACTTCAAAAGTTTCAATTTAATCTAACATTTATTTGGGCACAATTTTCCATGTAATTAACAATTTGCAAGATTTATTCTGGTTCAATTTTTCTTAAAACAAATAATTAGTAATATTTTTTACTTCTTGAACTTTATTCATAACTTTAAATTTCACTTACCAGTTTACACGAGATCTTAAGCTTGACAACCTTTGTCAGCAATTTCTTTGAGGATGTATAAATCAGTTTCCATTTTTATATTTTCTTCTGCTTTCTTTCTTCTAATGACTTTGTTTATAATTAACAACTCGTTAAACACAATCACGGTTCTTGTAATTCACGGGACAAAATTCAAAGGAAAGAGCGCTGCTGGACCAAAAATTTTTCTGAATTCTCCAACAGTTTAGTTTTTCCGTAATTTATAAGTATTCATTGCCAATATATATAAATATGCCCTCATAATAGCTATATATATATATATTTTTATTGAGTATACCAATAGCATATATAATATATTATATATCCGGGTTTATACTCGCGTCGTATGGTTATTTATAGTATATAATATATAGGGGCTTATTTATTTATTCTGAGAGCTCTCTATACTATATGTTTTTATTTTCTGTCTACTTTATATATATATTTATGCGATATATTAATTTGAAATCCCTAAGGATATATTATACTATTATATATTATACTATTATTTGAACTGATTTCAACTGAAGATAATCTCCATAACATATTTCAGAAGAAAGATCTACATATCTATATATATAATATATATAATAGTGGATTAGGCGTGTGGCCCTATTTCTAAGAATTTAAAATTTCTTTGGTCTCACCCATCAAAATAGTTTAATATTATCCGAAATCTCTTTTCAAAATATTTATTTAATTTGGTTAATGGTTAGTCTAGCCCTGTGTTCACAACATTTCCATTAATTTTCTTTTTCTCTTCATCTTTATTTGAAACAAGACTAATGTGGGCTTGATCCATCCATTCTTGGAATTGTCATATTATTTTGTTTATCTTGTGATTATTTTTATTTAAATAAAATGTGCATTTCAAATATTATTTAAATTGGTGTAGGTTAAGTCTATTTTTAAACACGAGGGTTCCAAGAAATAAGTAAATTTATTTCAAGAATGTACAAATTTTATATCTATTTGCACAACAAAATAAATTTTGAATCTCTGACTCAATTACTTTAAATGGATTTTCATATTATTATGTTTTTTCTTTTGACTATATATTAATATTAAAAGAAATTCTGTAGCTATAGTTTCCTTTATTATATTTATGTTGGGAACTTTACGCCTACGTTACTGGCTATATTTGAAGAATTATAGTTTCTTTTGTTTATCTATTTTTGAATAATTTAATTTATCATTTATTTTGTAAATTAAAATTGTTCTTAAAATATTTTGGCAGTATCGTTTAAGACATTTGATTTGCAAATTGAAAACTTTGTTTTTATTGTTCATTTGTATCCCGTGTTTGTGGGTAATTTTTTATTAGTTATTATATTACCTTGAAGGTGGATTGATCGTTTCAAAAAAAATCTAATATTGTCGTTCGGAAATAAAGTCTCCAGCATTTCCATGTTTGCAATAGCGCAAATTTCCTTTAACTTCTTAGTTTTCAAATTTGCTTCTTAGCCAAAATCCCGTTCGTTATTTAAAGAGTGCACCATGTTCTTTTATCATTAAACTGAGATTTCATTTTCAAACGAAGAAATTTCTGTATTGAGATACCATATATGGTTCTCAATTTTGGAAAGTGTGGCCTCAGATACTTCACAATTTTTATATTTTGTAAAGAACTAGCTTTTTATACGACAAAGATTCATTAATTTGAGCTTTATGTGCATAGGGTGTTGTAAACCAGGCTTTAACAAAGTTTTATATATCAAATAAATATAGCTCAGAAACACTATTTCTCTATCTCTCTTAACGTTAACATAAATTTATCCCTGTATAAAAAAAAAAATTCAGCTTTATATGGCCTTTGCCATCCATCGTGTATGATGGAATGCTCCTGGAGCTTTAACCTTAAGTTCAGGACTACTACTTCCAAGGAATAGTTGGGCAAGAGCTTTTAGCTCTTTATACTCATCGCAATGCAATCGTGTTTTCATTACCTGATCTATAAAGGCGAGAA
>JABUQX010040150.1:22500-25000 GCA_015478945.1 Trachelipus rathkii
ATTGTGCTACCGAACGGATCAGGATGGAAAACACAAAACACAATGCAGAACCAACGAGAATGATGATGAGATCATCAATATTGGCCAACAAACTTACAGTTGGTTATATTGACATCTAATAGTGATACACATTTGCCTGTTTGATATCCATAGTTTGAAAAATCACTTCGATTTCTAGAAAAGGAGCTATACGTTAAGAAGGTGATAAGGGTAACAGAGGAGACCTAAAACTATATAATGGACAATGTTGCCAATTTGAAGAAATTCAGCGTATTGGAGTTAAGAGTAAATGGAGGGCTAAAAATAACGAAAGAATTGAAACAAAATTGTGAGAATACAAGAATTAAAATGGTCATGTGAAACAAGATGTTGGGATAGGAATGATGCTGGGTTACGTTTTAAGGAAATACATATACCAATAGTAGCGTCTCTATAGAATGTAAATCAGTTGCAAGGTGAACATTCAAAAACATCATCATTAATTTAAAAAAAAAGTAGAAGTCATCGTTCATTCCAACTCTGGATGCAACTTTAAAATTGTTAGGATTGACCAACAATCTTTCAAATAACTTTAAACTAAAAGCATCCAATCTATGTAGTGAATTTGAACGTTAAAACTACAAAAACACTATTCATCATTAAATGGAAAATGCTGATTCTTAGTTTTAGGAAATGATCCGAATCTTCGCTAAGAGCTGGCAGCTCATGTAAATATCGTAATATCAGTATCAACAACAGTTGTTCTTTAGATGCATATACCCATTTCATTTCTAAAGACAGTGAGATGCAATATCGGCTTACAGTATTTATACCATGTTAAGACTATAAGATTTCTTCCCTCCTAGATGAGTTAACTCAACAGAACACCGCGTTCTTTCTTCACAATAACCTTATTACAGCCAACTGTGACGTTCATTTGACAAAGTTCAATCGGTATACGCATTCTACAAAGGGGACATGATTGGTTCTAACAGCAAAGTCTTCCTTGGAGTGTGAGAATTATAGAGACTGAAGTAGAAAAGATCTCAAGAAAATCATATTATCCTCCTTAGATTAGAAGAATGCGTCAAAAATTGTTCCCAAATATAAACTTACTGTTGAAAATACTTTTTGTACCTCATGTTTCTACCT
Organism: Trachelipus rathkii; assembly: GCA_015478945.1. NCBI lineage: Eukaryota > Metazoa > Arthropoda > Malacostraca > Isopoda > Trachelipodidae > Trachelipus > Trachelipus rathkii. Next base: position 23,632 of record JABUQX010040150.1, read on the forward strand.
CTTTAGTTGAAGCTTAAGTAAATTGAAGTTAGTTAAAACGTATTATTTGAGGAACAAAACAATTGAAAATGTCTGGCTGACTTGCTTTATTAGTTATTTATAGAAACTGGATCTACAGTAGAAATCACGAATGATGTAGTCATCGACCATTTGGTGGATCTGGAAATAAACAACGTTTGCTGCCTGTTCTGTTGTTCTTTAAAATTTAGTTAAAAATGAAATTTTTGTAGTACATTGAGTTTTAAGAAAAAATTCTACTGTATGAAAGTTTTGAGCTCAATCTTTGGAATTTGACTATGGGAATTTTGAAAATGATAACCGTTCTTCTCATTCAGGTCAAGTATTACTTTCTATCGTTTATTTTGTTCATTTTTTATTTCATTCGTATTTAAAAAAATTTCATGCGTAAAACCATGAAGATGATGTGAGTATTCAGTAAACATCTGATAATTATTTAATAAACATTGTATATCAACACAAAAATACATTAGTTTTCAAAAAAATAGCTTTTCAATGATTTTCGTGTGCATATTTTATGAAGCAAATCATTTCAAACACAAAAGGTAACATGTAACAGTGCTTATCTCCCTAATATCTTTCTTCCATGCACTTAATATCTTGATGGAACCTTACCCCCTTTTCTTCACTGTAATCTCCACAATTTTCTGGGAAGTAGTCAAGATGGGATCTTAAAAAGTGGAGTTTTATAGACATTCTCACTCCTAAGATTTCAAAGTTTTGCATTAAAATTTTTACAATGGTTTCTTAATCTGAACTTCTATGATTCCCAAGAAAATTAAGAGAAAGTGCTTTAAAAGATTCCCATGCATTTCGTCCTGTCTCACTCATCACTTCAGCGAATCCAGCGTCCTTCATCAGCATCCTTATTTGAGGACCATCAAATAAATATTCCAGCAGTTAATTTCTCATCACTAACCTGTGGAAATTTTCTTGCCAAAAAAGGAAATGCTTGACTGTCTTTCTTTAATGCCTTTATTAAACTTCTCATTAATCCCAATTTTATATGAAGTGTTGGAAGTAAAATTTTATTACGGTTGATGATAGGGTTATATATGACATTATGGGAACCAGGATCAAAGGACTGTCGAGATGGCCATTTTTATCGGCTATAGTGCTGTTCATCGGCTCTGCTATTCCATAAACAGAGGAAGCAGGGATATTTCGTGTAGCCGCCTTGCATTCCAAGTATTAAAGACACAACCTGAAATAAAAAGAAAATATTTATTAATATAAAATCTCCAGGAATGTAACAAATTTAATGTAAATGTGAAATCTGTACTAAATACTATATTGCTCTTTTTGTCTTTTAAGTGCAACGTATTACAAATTTAGAATAACATAAGTAAGG
>JABUQX010040150.1:30000-37500 GCA_015478945.1 Trachelipus rathkii
CTATTCAAAAAATTTCTTTTCAAATATACTATGAGTCATTCATTTTTACTTCATACTTAAACATTTTTTATTAAAAACATTTACATTACAACCCTTAAAGCTGTAAAACAGTAAATCAATAGCTCAATTGCCTAGCAGCAGAGGGAATAGTAAGGCTTTGTTTTACTGTTTTACTGATTTACTGCTTTAACTCATATATTTATTAACATTATTTTTCTTTTATATTTTTACTTAATACTTTTTAATTTATAAATTTTTAAAAATTGCATGTAAGAAAAAAAAGCCAGAGTGGCTGATATATAATCATTTTATTTTACTACAATTGTACGAAATTTTATTAAAAACATATACTTTACAGACCTTAAAGCAGTAAATCAGTAAATCAATAGAGGTGTTACCTAACAACAAAGGGATTAGTATGCTTTTGTTTTACTGCTTTACTGCTTTAACTCATATGTTTTACTGCTTTAACTCATATATTTATTAACATTACATACCTTAAAAGCAGTAAAACAGTAAATCAAAGAGGGTGTTTTTGCAACAAGGGGATTAGTATGCTTTTGTTTTACTGCTCTACTGCTTTAACTCATATGTTTTACTGCTTTAACTCATATATTTATTAACATTACATACCTTAAAGCAGTAAATCAGTAAATCAATGGAGGTGTTACCTAGCAACAAAGGGATTAGTATGCTTTTGTTTTACTGCTTTACTGCTTTAACTCATATGTTTTACTGCTTTAACTCATATATTTATTAACATTACATACCTTAAAGCAGTAAATCAGTAAATCAATAGAGGTGTTACCTAGCAACAAAGGGATTAGTATGCTTTTGTTTACTGCTTTACTGCTTTAACTATTAACTTTACTGATTTTCCACTTATTTATTTATTAACATTACATACCTTAAAGCAGTAAATCAGTAAAAATCAAACCACGTGTTAACTAGCAACAAAGGGATTAGTATGCTTTTGTTTTACTGCTTTAACTCATATGTTTTACTGCTTTAACTCATATATTTATTAACATTACATACCTTAAAGCAGTAAATCAGTAAATCAATAGAGGTGTTACCTAACACCAAAGGGATTAGTATGCTTTTGTTTTACTGTTTTACTGCTTTAACTCATGTTTTACTGCTTTAACTCATATGTTTTACTGCTTTAACTCATATATTTATTAACATTATGTTTTTTATTTTGTTTTAATACTTTTTATTTATTTTTATTATTATTTTTATTATTTTATTTTATTTTTATTTTTATTATTTTATTTTTATTTTTATTATTTTATTTTTATTATTATTATTTTTATTTTTATTATTATTTTTATTATTATACTTAGTGTTATTTACTTCATGCCTATTGCTATTATTATTTAGCACACACATACACAAACATATACACACACACACACACACACACACACACACTTACACACATAACGTATAATTTATTACTCATTCAATTATAACTAAAATTATTTCAAAGTTTCTTAAAACTTCTATAATAAATCAATCATTATCTTTGAACAAAGAATTTATTATTAACTGTTAATACTTTTTGTTTATAAATTTTATAACTATAAAGTTTTAAAATAATTTTTACTAAAATTTTATGAAATTTTATTAAAAACATATATTTTACGTACCTTAAAGCAATAAATCAGTAAATCAGTAAGGCAAGCCCCTAGCAGCCCTCTACACCAAGCTATGCCACGTTTTGTTCTATTGACTTACTGCTTTACATCATCTTTAGCTATGTAATAAGTATAAAATAACAAAATAAGTTCTTCTCTGTTAACATAACATGTATTTTATTAAAATCATTCTAGGTTTTTATTTAAAAATAACAATTATTCCCTTACATTTATATTATTCGCTCAACGTTAACTAAAAATATTTCAAAGTTTTTTAAATAATTCGGATTTTCTTTATTATTATTATTATTATTATTATTATTATTATTATTATTATTATTATTATTATTATTATTATTATTATCTATGTACATTGACAATCCAGCACGAGAAAACACAACAACGCGCACTCCTTACAGATACGAAACTTATTTAACTCATATATTTATTAACATTACATACCTTAAAGCAGTAAATCAGTAAATCAATAGAGGTGTTACCTAGCAACAAAGGGATTAGTATGCTTTTGTTTTACTGCTTTACTGCTTTAACTCATATGTTTTACTGCTTCAACTCATATATTTATTAACATTACATACCTTAAAGCAGTAAATCAGTAAATCAATAGAGGTGTTACATAGCAACAAGGGGATTAGTATGCTTTTGTTTTACTGCTTTAACTCATATGTTTTACTGCTTTAACTCATATATTTATTAACATTACATACCTTAAAGCAGTAAATCAGTAAATCAATAGAGGTGTTACCTAGCAACAAAGGGATTAGTATGCTTTTGTTTTACTGCTTTACTGCTTTAACTCATTTGTTTTACTGCTTTAATTAACTCATATGCTTTACTGCTTTAACTCATATATTTATTAACATTATGTTTTTTATTTTGTTTTAATACTTTTTATTTATTTTTATTATTATTTTTATTATTTTTATTTTATTTTTATTTTTATTATTTTATTTTTATTTTTATTATTTTATTTTTATTATTATTATTTTATTTTATAATTATTTTTATTATTATACTTAGTGTTATTTACTTCATGCCTATTGTTATTATTATTTAGCACACACATACACACACACACATACACACACACACGCACACACACACACACACACACATACACACTATATTACTCATTCAATTATAACTAAAATTATTTCAAAGTTTCTTAAAGCTTCTATAATAAATCAATCATTATCTTTGAACAAAGAATTTATTATTAACTGTTAATACTTTTTGTTTATAAATTTTATAACTATCAAGTTTTAAAATAATTTTTACTAAAATTTTATGAAATTTTATTAAAAACATATATTTTACGTACCTTAAAGCAATAAATCAGTAAATCAGTAAGGCAAACCCCTAGCAGCCCTCTACACCAAGCTATGCCACGTTTTGTTCTATTGACTTACTGCTTTACATCATCTTTAGCTATGTAATAAGTATAAAATAACAAAATAAGTTCTTCTCTGTTAACATAACATGTATTTTATTAAAATCATTCTAGGTTTTTATTTAAAAATAACAATTATTCACATACATTTATATTATTCGCTCGATGTTAACTAAAAATATTTCAAAGTTTTTTAAATAATTCGGATTTTCTTTATTATTATTATTATTATTATTATTATTATTATTATTATTATTTTATCTATGTACATTGACAATCCAGCACGAGAAAACACAACAAAGCGCACTCCTTACAGATACGAAACTGACCTCGTTTTGTAGAATGTGTTGATATAACTACTTTAGGCCTAAATTTAGGATAAGCCTTTTTGTACCCCGGGGCGATTTAGGCCTAATACCAGGTCAAAATATATTTCAAACTGACCTCTCTCTGTAAAATGTGACTACGTTAGGCCTAAATTTAGGCATAAATTTAGGATAAACCTTTTTTGTATCCCGGGCTGATTTAAGCCTAATACCAGGTCAAAAGGTAATTCCAGTATAGACAAGATTCGAGAATCAATGTTATTATTATTTTATAAATATATTTCAAACTGAAACATGCTGGATCGGTAAGATCCTTTAAGCAGGTAAGAAGAAAATGTTTTCCTTTCTTGTGAGTGGATGGAGTAATCTTTATCTCTATATGACTGCGCATGTGATTGGTCGAGAATTATTTTATCGCTTTTTGCCTTTTAGGTATGTAAAAACATGTTTTTCATATCCTGAGCCTTATCTGTGATTGGATGAAAATTATCTTAGTTCTTTAAACTTATATTTGAGCAGGTATGTTTTAGACCCAAACTCATTTTAAAATCATACTCGTTTTGGCTGTTAAGCGGTGCACAAGTTCTCTGATTTGTAATAAAAGTGTTCTATTTTCACTAAGTGTATATCATGATTCACCTTAACAGGTATACCTCAGGCTGATTTAAGCCTAATACCAGGTCAAAAGGTAATTCCAGTATAGACAAGAATCGAGAATCAATGTTATTATTATTTTATAAATATATTTCAAACTGAAACATGCTGGATCGGTAAGATCCTTTAAGCAGGTAAGAAGGAAATGTTTTCCTTTCTTGTGAGTGGATGGAGTAATCCTTATCTCTATATGACTGCGCATGTGATTGGTCGAGAATTATTTTATCGCTTTTTGCCTTTTAGGTATGTAAAAACATGTTTTTTCATATCCTTAGTCTTATCTGTGATTGGGTGAAAATTATCTTAGTTCTTTAAACTTATATTTGAACAGGTATGCTTTAGACCCAAACTCATTTTAAAATCATAGTCGTTTTAGCTGTTAAGCGGTGCACAAGTTCTCTAATTTGTAATAAAAGTGTTCTATTTTCACTAAGTGTATATCATGATTCACCTTAACAGGTATACCTCAATACAAGACATTGTCCAGTGGGAAATCAAGATCCCCGGAAGTAGGGTTTCATTCTTATATAAAAGAAAACCCGATGGATTTGAATTTTTCAAGTGTGCTACCCATTCACCATGTTATAATACCAAGCGTATTTTCATGAGTCCAGATGAATTACTTTGTATATGTAATCACACTGAAGAGTGGCTTACAGAATACTTTAAACCAAGCTCAGATTTAAACTCGGCCACAACTGTTATTAGCCTGAGCGAAGGAACCAACGATAAGCAACTTACTCTAGCATTTTATAAACGCCAAAACATAATCAGTTTGGAAGTTAGATTATGGGAGAGAAATAATGAATCAGCCGTATTTGAACCTACATCATATGGATTCTACATTTCAGGTCTAACGCAGCTGAAATATATGTCAGAGGTTAGTAGGCGAATGTTAATGCAGATGAAGAAGACATATGTATTATCTAATTACGTGACCGTAATTCATTACATGTTATACCAAGAATACTACGCATTTAAGAAAATCCTGGTCGATGATCCTCCGATCATTATCGACCGCTTCCTAAGTTCTATAGATGTGCAGAAATTCATCTATCTACTTAGAAAACATTGGCAAGAAAGTATTTATGCAGGTGATCCAGAATGTAAATATACTATGATATCTGAGAGGGAACTTTTTACATATGTACTATCTGAATGTATTAATGAGACACGAAACTATATCATCGATAATGATATAAATGATTGGCATATTTGTAAAGATTTAGAGAGTTTTAATATGAAATAGTCATAAACATCATGTGAAAAATGTATGTGGAAGTGTTATATTTAATGTTAACCTTATATATATAAACCATTGTAAATATATTTAACACTCTTGTATATATTTAATGTTAAATCCTTATATATATATATATATATATATATATATATATATATATATATATATATATATATATATATATATATATATATATATATATATATATATATATATATATATATATATATATATAAATCATTGTAAGTTAATGATTATTAAATTTCTAATTATATAGTAAAGTTTTTATTATCCTTATTTTTACTTTCTTAAATAAAGATTTACATGTATGTTAAGAGTTGAATGTATATAAATTATAAAAGTTCTCTGAAGCTTAACTATACATATAGTTTAAATAAACGAACCCCAGGCTCAGGATATGTAAAAACATGTTTTTTCATATCCTAAGCCCTAACAGTGATAAAATAATTCTCGACCAATCTCATATTTGAGAGCAGGTATGTTTTAGACCCAAACTCATTTTAAAATCATAGTCGTTTTAGCTGTTAAGCGGTGCACAAGTTCTCTGATTTGTAATAAAAGTGTTCTATTTTCACTAAGTGTATATCATGATTCACCTTAACAGGTATACCTCAATACAAGACATTGTCAAGTGGGAAATCAAGATCCCCGGAAGTAGGGTTTCATTCTTATAAAAAGAAAACCCGATGGATTTGAATTTTTCAAGTGTGCTACCCATTCACCATGTTATAATACCAAGCGTATTTTCATGAGTCCAGATGAATTACTTTGTATATGTAATCACACTGAAGAGTGGCTTACAGAATACTTTAAACCAAGCTCAGATTTAAACTCGGCCACAACTGTTATTAGCCTGAGCGAAGGAACCAACGATAATTAATATTCTTTAATAAATATTTACATGTATGTTAAGAGTTGAATGTATATAAATTATAAAAGTTCTATGAAGCTTAACTATACATATAGTTTAAATAAACGAACCCCAGGCTCAGGATATGAAAAAAACATGTTTTTACATACCTAAAAGGCAAAAAGCGATAAAATAATTCTCGACCAATCACATGCGCAGTCATATAGAGATAAGGATTACTCCATCCACTCACAAGAAAGGAAAACATTTCCTTCTTACCTGCTTAAAGGATCTTACCGATCCAGCATGTTTCAGTTTGAAATATATTTATAAAATAATAATAACATTGATTCTCGATTCTTGTCTATACTGGAATTACCTTTTGACCTGGTATTAGGCTTAAATCAGCCTGGGATACAAAAAGGCTTATCCTAAATTTATGCCTAAATTTAGGCCTAACGTAGTTATTTCACCACATTTTACAGAAAGAGGTCAGTTTGAAATATATTTTGACCTGGTATTAGGCCTAAATCGCCCGGGGTACAAAAAGGCTTATCCTAAATTTAGGCCTAAAGTAGTTATTTCAACACATTTTACAGAACGAGGTCAGTTTCGTATCTGTAAGGAGTGCACGTTGTTGTGTTTTCTCGTGCTGGATTGTTAATGTACATAGAAAATATTAATAATAATAATAATAAAGAAAATCCGAATTATTTAAAAAAACTTTGAAATATTTTTAGTTAACATTGAGCGAATAATATAAATGTAAGTGAATAATTGTTATTTTTAAATAAAAACCTAGAATGATTTTAATAAAATACATGTTATGTTAACAGAGAAGAACTTATTTTGTTATTTTATACTTATTACATGGCTAAAGATGATGTAAAGCAGTAAGTCAATAGAACAAAACGTGGCATAGCTTGGTGTAGAGGGCTGCTAGGGGTTTGCCTTACTGATTTACTGATTTATTGCTTTAAGGTACGTAAAATATATGTTTTTAATAAAATTTCATAAAATTTTAGTAAAAATTATTTTAAAACTTGATAGTTATAAAATTTATAAACAAAAAGTATTAACAGTTAATAATAAATTCTTTGTTCAAAGATAATGATTGATTTATTATAGAAGTTTTAAGAAACTTTGAAATAATTTTAGTTATAATTGAATGAGTAATAAATTATACGTTATGTGTGTAAGTGTGTGTGTGTGCGTGTGTGTGTATGTGTGTGTGTGTGTGTGTGTGTGTGTGTGTGTGTGTGTGTGTGTGTGTGTGTGTGTGTGTGTGTGTGTGTGTGTGTGTGTGTATAATAACAATAGGCATGAAGTAAATAACACTAAGTATAATAATAAAA
>JABUQX010040151.1:0-15000 GCA_015478945.1 Trachelipus rathkii
GTTGTAATTAATTGAAGTTAGGGTAACCGTGTTTCTTATTAATTTATTTTTATTTTACTTTTTTAAGGCTTACTTTTACTTTCGTCAAGCCCCACCTAGGTTTACCAGTTTTTTATTTGATAAGCTGTTATGAATCTGTATCATCTTCACCAACCGGTAGCTAAATATAATTTAAAATGAAAATAAGATTAGTAATATATAATTAATCATGACTTGAAGTTCAACACAGTTTATCCCTGTTCATAACTACTTTAATTTTTTGTCAAAGTAAAAAAAAAAAATAATAATAAATCTGTATTAACTACATTAATTTTAATTTGCAAATAAAATGAAAAATGATAGAAATAAAAGTTAGTGGGCATTTTTTATTTAAATTATTCCAGTTTTTTCTGTAGTCAAATTCTAGTCTAACGAAGTGTGTGTGTGTGTGTGTGTGTGGTGTGTTTAATATAATAATAATAATATAATAATAATAATAATATAATAATAATAATAATAATAATAATAATAATAATAATATAATAAATAATAATATAATAATAATAATAATAATTGAATTATTAAATAATAATATAATATAATAATAATATATAATAATAATAATAATAATAAATAAATATATATATATATATAATACTATATATATATATATTATATAAATAGTATAGTATATATATTATATATATTTATATATATATTATATATTTATTTATATATTTATTTATTATATATATATATTAATTCAATCTTAAGAGGAAGATCTGGAAACAGCAATTCTTAAAATCTTATCTGATCGCAAGTAATAGCTTTGCAGAGAAAACATTCTCTGGCACCTTTTATTTCCCACTCTCTCAGATTCTTGATCCTCAACCCTTCGGCATTTCGGTGAATCTTTTGTTGTGTCGCTAGACATATCGAAAGCCTTTGATAAAGTTGAAACAAAGTTGATTTCTAAACTTCCCTCCTTTGATACCTACCCTTCTCTCTCTCTACGACCTTCTTTCCGATTTTCACTCCAGCTGATATAGAGCAGAATTTGTAGAAGACCACGGTACATTCTTCAAATCTATAAATAGTGGTGTTCCTCAGGGTTCTGTCCTTTCCTCAACTCTTTTTCTACTTTTTATTAATGGCCTTCTCTTTATTATTTCTTCCTCTATCTCTCTCTCCTATGCCGACGATTCTCCCCCAATATTAATAATTTCATTTTGAAAAAATGTCCAACCCAACAGGAAGTGACTCATGCTAAGGTGGCGAACTTGGAGCAACTAACCTCTGACCTTTCTCAAACTTATAACTGGGGCACATAGTTGTTTTCAATGCCCCAAAAACTTAATTCCTTCATCTTACTACTCGAATTAAAACCTCCTCATCTGTCCTTAATACTCTTGGTGTTTCTTTTCCATGCGATTTTCTTCAAAGGATCAAATTACTTCTTTCTAAACAAGTTTCTAAGAGGTTGGGTGTTTCTTTCTAGGTGTGTCATTAGCCCCTTAATGGAGCATACCTCACAAATATGGAGTGATTCCACTCAGTTGTCTTTAAAAAAAAAAAAGGTATGGTCTTGGGCTTTTCAATTTACCAAGTCTCTCCAGTCTCCTTCTGCATGTTGAATTGTATCAATTTCTTTATACAATCTCTTTTTACAATGAAACAATACTCTTCTGAACTCATTATTGGCAACTTATTGATTAATACTAATATAGTTTGTATTTTTATTAATTTATTACACTTAATGTAGTTAAGGAAGGAACCAACATTTTTTGAGCTTCACAACCATAATTATTAGGCTATTTATTTTTTATCTAAATAAATTTTTGAACATTTATTTAACTAACGCTCCGTGAAGATAGAAGGTTAGTAACGATCGGGAGGCTCGCACTTGCAAAGTTAAGTCTGGTTTTGTATAGGAAGTGTTAAAATCGAAAAATAAAAAAAATAGAATAAAATTAATAAATAAACATTTTTAATAAATTGACCTATAAATGAATGAAATAAAAGTCTGAATGACACTTCTTATATATATTATAATATTATATTTTATATAATTAATATATATATATATATATATATATAATATATATAATATATATATATATATATATATATATATATAATATTATATATATATATATATATATATTATATAATATATATATATATATATATATATATATACTAGTATAATATATATATATATATATATATTAGGCACTTTCCTTTAAAAGGATGTTAGCATAAAAATGTTACATATCGAAATATGAACCCTAATCGCTAATCGTCTAACCATACACTGTGACGTGTTAACTTAAACTCCAATAAAAGAAGAGAAAAAGTTGCCACATGTTGCTTTTTATATCATGTTAATTTTTATATGATAATTTTGTTTTCATTTTTTTTTTATTTATTTTATTAAGGGGTCGAGCCGACCGGTAGGACAGAGGGGGACGAAGTCCCCCCGTCGTCCCCCGCTGAGGCCGAGAGACCATGACTCTTTGAATCCTGGCGATTTAATCTTGGGTATTCTTTAGTTTAAAATAAAAAAAAACTTATTGGCACCTTGTCGCTCTATAGTGCCTTGAAATAAATAATCGAAAAATAAATCGATTACATCGCTCGTTCGATATATACCGGTTAACATCCTTTTAAAGCGAAAGTTACTATATATTATATATATATATATATATATATATATATTATATATATATATATATATATATATATATATATATATATATATATTATATATATATATATATATTATATATATTATTATATAATATTATATAGGGCCAGGCCAGACAAAGCATTCATTGGCATGTAACTAAAAAAATTATAACAGCTACAGGAAAAAAAATACATTTTTGATTTTAGCAAGAAATTTCATAGATGAAACTTTAAAAAAAATAATTTTATCTAATATTTATTAATAACGCCTTTAATACTAGTATATCTTAGATCTGGCTAGAGTGTAACGGTGTGATTGACGCTTGAATCTCTGCAATTTAGCTTCACGAGAGCATAAGAGTTGCCAATAGTATTTTAATTTTTTACGCTTTGGAGATGGTTATTTTTTCTTTTATATGCCTTTTTCAGGGGGTTTCGAGCCCTGGTAGGCCAAGAACCCGACTCTGTCCATCGTTCTTTGTTTACCCGTGGGATATTCTTTAGTTGAAAAAGAAAAAATTCTTTGGAAATATAAGGTGGTGAAGTACACTGAGCTTCTTCGTATTTCACAGAACACGGTAATATTATACAAGTTTTCAACATTTTTTAACTATTTTTTATTCATTTACTTGATAGTTTTTGCAATTTTTTGTAAGCGTTTATTTATTTTTAATATAATGGTTATAAGTAATTCATCTTATTAATTTTTTTTATTTCCTGTACTTGTTTATGTGTTTTTTGTTTGTCATGTGCTTATTGTTGCTTTTTCTTTCTGGCGAGTTTCAGGCTCTTCTCATTGCACGAGAGATTTCTATTTTTTTATTGGCCCTCACGCTATAGCTATACGCCTAAAAACTAACTAATGAATCATATTATTTAATAAAAAGGGACACTTATATTAATAATAATAATATAATAATATATAAATATATAATAATATATTATATAATAATATATAATTAATTATATATTTATTAATAATTAAATTATATTTAAATAATTATAATTTATAATTATGCTCCTCCTCTTTTATTTTTAATAATTCTTTATTAAATGAATTAGTGGTAATATGATCAATTTTATAACATTTAGAATCGGAATGGTTGGTAATGGTTCAGCCCGAAAAGCGCTCATCTGCCACTTAGACAAATTACATATTACATAGTGTTGAAAGGAGGATTATTATTATAATCAAATTTATCTATTCAAGAATTTGAGCATTTTTCTCATCACTCTAAAGAATTAAAAAACAGCTATATGGATAATGATAATTATAATAGATAATGTATATTAAAAATTGTGGCACTATAAGCTATCGGTAAGATAAATTAGTCTACCCGAGTGTTCACTGTTGAATATCTGAAGTAAGCATTCTCGTAAGTAACTCCGTATGTACGAGAGCTCACGCAAAACAAGCTTGTGCACATCACGCTGTTGGAATTTCTCTGTCCTTTCACTAAAGAATATACCACGGGTAAACAAGAAGATGGACAGAGGTCGGGGTTTCCTTTGGCCTACCAAGGGCTCGAAGCCCCTGAAAAGGATTATAACGCGGATTAAGTTGGTAACAAGGAAAAAATTAATGCTCCAAAGCGTAAAATTTAAATATATTTGGCAACTCTTGCTCTCGTGAAGGTAATGCAGAGATTCAAGTCAAATCACCACCGTAAACACTTGGCCAGATGCTAAGATTATATCTAGTATTTAAGCGTTATTTAATAATATTAGAGGAAACATAAAAATAATTTTTTTTAAGTTATCTATGGCTTCCTCCCTTTACCAATACATATAGGCCTAGTATACTCCTTCAGTCTCGGCGCCCTGTAATGCGCTGTATGATACGAATTTTTTGAGTAGTTACATGCATGACTGGTTTGCGAGAGGAGGCTGGCGCTATATAGCGCGTCATTCTAATCACTGCTATAGTATGTACAATAATTACTATTAATACTAATATTGAGTTTTTGTTTTTAAGTTTTTATTTAATACAATTCAATTATTAAATTATAAATTTAATATTGTAAATAAAAATAAATTCAGACGTTTCCACGTAGAGTGAATCCTATATTTAATGATAAAATAAAATGAATTACTAATCTCCTAGCTCATAATAAAAAGTGCATTCAAAATCTGACTTTATATAACAGCTACAAATTTTAAATTTTTAAAATATAATATATATCTGAAATTTTCTGAATTTTTTCTCACTGTACGCCTTGAGTCAGTAAAAAATCGTTGTTTTCTCTAGGTGTGGTTTTACCTTACTGGGAATTGTTAACACCCCGATATAATATCGAACGAAGCGATGTAATCAGATTTTTTTTCGATTATTTTCAAGGCAATAGAGCTTTATTGCTTCCTGGTTTTATAAAGGTCCAAATAAACTCTGACTTTCTGGCAAATGGAGATTTTATAAAATAATACAATAATATAATAATATAATAATATAATATAATAATAATAATAATATCTGGATATATATTAATAATATAACAATATTATTATAATTATATTATAATATATAATATATAATAATAATATAATAATTCATGAATATTTAATCTATGTGTGGTCTTTTCTCTGATCAATGATGACATTTTCCACACCTCTTAACATCAAATTTCTCTTCATCTAAATTAACATCTGTTTGGATGACAGGTTGGAGTTGAACCAGTATCAGACCCACCGTTAGAGGCCTCTGCTACCGATTGATATTCACTGCTGAAAATGTTGAAAAAAACTTTTTAACTTAAAAAAAAACCAAGAACAGAAGCCTCCCTATTTAACTTTATTATATGGAGACGAAAACTAAATTTTAAAACTGATTTAAATATTTTTTCTTATCTTTGCAAATTTCTATTTTTCTTATTAAATAGTGGAAAGTTTCAATAAAAAATTAAAATATCAAAAGAATTATACCTTATATCGAATATAGAATATATATATATATATATATTATATAATTTGAATATATATAATTATATATAGTATTACATTATAGTCTATATGGTGACTATATTTAGATACTATATAATCTATATATATATAATATATAATATATATATATATATAAAAATTACTCAATCACCAAATAAATCTTCTCCAAAGAACGTATGAAAATAATTGACCAGAGGGGAAGCGGAAAACAGAAAAAGCCAGAACATCGGATATTGGTGTAAGCAAAGAATTAAATTCAGTTTTTTCCGCCCCTATTATACTTTTGGTCAGAAAATCGCCCCTTATCGACGGACCCCTCAACTAATGGCATCTTCGTCAATTGTAGGGTTCATCCTCTGACCAAGTCCCACCAACTATACCCCCTCACAAAAAAACCCATTCACCCTATTATGCACACATTTCTTTTCGGGCCTCTACCAAACTTCAACAAATTCTCTCCTCCAGAGCATTCCTTTACTGACTCCAATCCGGACATTTTTTTCTTCCGTCTCCCCAGGATAATGCAATTCCAGCCAGCACTCACGCATTAAATACATCGGCGTGAAACCAACAGAACGATCATCCCCATCCTTTCTACATGATCAAACCAACTCAACTTATATTCATTTATTTTCTCATTAACCCCTATCTTCACACCACATCAACTCTCAATACGTTTTCATTTTCCCCATTTTATTTCGGGAATTCTTCGCTGCACACCAAACACGCCCCAGATTGTCACATTTTTGAAACACATTGTTAACTTTAGAATACTATAACCTCTTATTCCAGAACCATAGTTTCCACTAAAAACATTAACACCAAGGATAACAACATACCCTCATACAGGCCCCAGCCGCACTCAAGACAGTCCCTTTTTTAACCACCCGAAGGATTTATATTTGGCACCAGCACCTTCCTGCACATTTCACAACTTTCCTACTAACACTATGCATCATCCATTCCTTTCATCCACATATATCCTAAATATTTACACTGAGACACTTCTTCCAGCCTGCTAACCATTTAACATAACTTCACACCGAGGACTTTGGTCCGCTCACTCACAACTATACCCTTACTCTTATCTATGGTTTACTTTCAAACCCCTCTTTTTACACACCCTGCCAAATCTCTCTACCCATCTTCTCAAATTCTTTTCAGATTCGCCACACAAAACCAAATCATCTGTATATAATAGGTAAGGCACCCTCCACTCTCTCTCCATTTTCCATTTTTCTAACACCATCCCCTGCCACCCCAACCTCTAATTCTTTCATGACCCCATCCATAAACAAATTGAATAACGCAAGAGACAACAATCCTGCCTC
This sequence comes from Trachelipus rathkii, assembly GCA_015478945.1. Taxonomy (NCBI): domain Eukaryota; kingdom Metazoa; phylum Arthropoda; class Malacostraca; order Isopoda; family Trachelipodidae; genus Trachelipus; species Trachelipus rathkii. The sequence continues at coordinate 6,936 of JABUQX010040151.1, forward strand.
ACTCCCGCTATTAATAATATTAACCAAATCACTTTCAATCTGTTTTATTCTTGCACACCGCTTCACTACCATCATACATACTTTTGAATCCTTTCAGAAGCCTACCAACAACACCATATATCACTAACACCTGCCATAAAGCTTCCCTATAAAAACTATCATATGCTTGTTACAAATCCATAAAACCTAAATATATATTCTTCTTCTCCCTCATTTTCTCAATCATTTATTTCAATGTAAAAAAGATATGATCCACACATCACATCCTCTACCACTTCTAAACACACCTTGTTCTTCACTAATCAGTCTTTCAGTCACTAGACGCACTTTTTCAACCAAAATATCAGCACATATCTTCCCTACAACACTCAATAAACTAATACCCCTATAATTCTGACAGTAACCATTATTCCCCTTACCCTTATATAAGGGTACTATCCTTCAATCCCTCAGAACTACACGCTCCATAAACACTTTGTTACACAACTTCCAAATCCAACCAATCACCATCTCGCTTCCGTTCTTGATCATTTCTCCAGTAATTTTATCTATATCTTCTACCAATTCTTCAAACTTTCTTCAGATCTACCCATTACCTCTCCTTGCTAATGACCCATCCCCAAAATACCTATTCCTTCGTGCACCATCAAACCCACACACATTTGCTATCCCTACTTCATTCCTACCAATGCTATGCAGATTTTCAGTGTTCCCTCCACACTCTCCTCACATCCATTTCATAAGTTATGAAAGCATCATCCCTATTCATTATTCTAAGCAGATTCCCATTATTCTCATTCTTAACCTTTTACGCTTCATTCCAGAAGAGCTTCCTATTACCATTTTTTGGGGGGGTTTTTTTTTTTGTTTTTTTTTTTTTTTTTTTTTTTTTTTTTTTGTTGCAAGTCCCATTCCATCAATCCTTTTGCAAACTGTATTAATTTACACTCTTGTTCCTTTAGTATGCATCTTTTAGTATTCCTTTTTTCCTCCTTATATAATCATAAACATCTTTCTTTTGAAACCTCATCATTAGCTTTTAGACTTTTAGTACATTCAACCATGCCTCCTTTTTACTTTTAACCGCTTGCATCACCTTCATTCCACCACTCACTATTAACATTCTTAGTTTGCACTACTAACAACCGCTTCCTTCATTTGTTTCCAGATTTGTTCAGTTTCACTTGTTCACATTACTGAATTAACTTGCAATAGCGGCTCTTAAATAATTCTATTACCTTATTCACTAAACTCTTCACTCTTAATTCTACTCACTTCCTTCCTTATCACCTGCCTCTTAATCCAAGCTCCCACTAACTTAATTTTACATAAAACATAATGATCCAGTAATCCCATTCCTAACCCCCTCACTGATTTAACATCCAACACATACTTCAACATCTCCTTCACCAACACAATATCAATCATACTACTCACTTTGACCTCATCTCTACCTACACCAACTCTAGTATACTTATGGATACTCGTGTTTAAAGAAAAGTATTACTTACATAACTCTTCTCCTCTCAGAAATCTATCACCTTCCTCACCATTCTCAATTTTCTGTCAAAGAAAGCAAAGCCACCTGTTATACCATCCCTTTTTTTGATCACCTATCCAACCATTTAGGTCACCCAACACAATTAATCTGAAGCTAAAACATTATTCAGATTATCCCAGAAAATCGCACTCTCTTCAACATTACCCTCAGATGAACCATATGTTACAACCACACATACCTTGACCTTTTCAAACTTAAATTTAACCATTAGAATTCTAGTACTCGCACACACAAAATCTACCATAGCTCCTGGTACCACAAGTCACTCGATCTCAGAATGGTAAGACAACTCCTTTCTCTCCCTCTGTTTCATTCGCAACTATCACACACATGTGTTTCATCAAAGCACCAACAAGCCCTCATTTTTTCATGGTGTTTCCTTTCATCTTTTATTTCAGTCACAGTTATTGTTATCTATATATATATTTTCTAAATACATCACCACCTCTCTCCTCTTCCCCTCAAGACTTATTCCTCTGACACTCCATGCACCCATATGATTTACACATTTTTGCTGAAAGATAGAAAGCTGCTTACGGCGATAAAGACATTCTCTAAGGCACGCATTAGCATTCCTGGCAATAGATAAGTGGTAGTGGGCAGCCAAACCAACTAACACAGTCCTTTTAGTCACCTTCTACAACATGCAGGACATATCATGCGAGCAATTCTTTATCCCCCACAAATAGGGATATAAGGGATAGGGATGTCTGTAAGGTAAAATAAAAGGTTAGATAAAACATTGATAGTAATGTAGAAATGATAGTGAATGTGGGTTTGATGGTGTAAGAAGAAATAGAAATTTTAAGGAGGAAGTTAAAGGTAGAGTAAGAAAGTTGAAGAATGGTAAAAAGGCAAGTATAAATGGAATTACTGGTGGAATGATCAAGAATGGAGGTAATATTGTGATAAACTGGATATGAATGTTGTGTAACAAAGCATTTGTGAAGTGAATAGTTCTGAAGGATTGGAGCAGAGCAGTAAAAGTACCCTTATATAAGGGTAAGGGGAGAAACGGGGGACTGTAGGAACTATAGAGGAATTAGTTTATTGAGTGTTGTAAGGAAGATATATGCTGGTATTTTGGTTGAAAGCGCATTGAGTGACTGAGGGACTGATTGACAAAGAACAAAGTACATTTAAAAGTGGTAGAGGTGGGGGTATAGATCAAATTTTCACATTGAAACAAATGAGAAAAAATAAAATGTATTTAGGTTTTATGGAGTCAAAATTCGTATAACAAGATTAATAGCAAAGATTTGTGACAGGTATTGGTGGTAGGCCTCTGAAGGGAATAAAAAGCATGTATGTTGATAGCGAAGCTTGTGTAAGAATAAATGGAGTGGAAAGTGAATGGTTAAATAATAAAAGTGGAGTGGATCAGTGATGTTATGTCACAATGGATATTTAATTTGTATATGGATGAGGTGATGAAAGTTAGAGGAAGGCGTGGTAGGGAAGAGTGTTAGACTGATGGAGAATGGAAGAGGTGTAGGGTGCCCTGCATATTGTATGATGATTTGGTTTTGTGTAGCAAATCTAAGAAAGTTTGAGGGGTTTGGTAGAGTGTGTAAAAGGAGTTTGAAAGTAAATGTAGATAACAGTATGGTGATGGTAGTGGGTGAGGAGAGTTCACATTGTGAAATCATGTTGGATGTGAGTATCTGGAACAAGTATCTGAGTTTAAATATTTAGGTTAAATGTTGGATGAAAAGGGAACGGATGATGCAGAGGTGGGTGGGGGGGAAAGGGGGGGGGGGGGGAAGGGGGAGAGGGGGGTAAGGATAAAGTGTAGTAAGGAAAATGTAAATAGAGAAGGGTAGGTGAGTCTGGGCTATGTGTGTGAGAGAGTTGTATAGCTGTTTAGAAAGTCCACTTATTTGTAGGTGCGGCTGAGTCAAGTTCTTGAGTCGTAGGAGGTGTGTTCTGCATGAAGGGGTTGTTGTTTTGAAATTCAAGGGGTAGTTGATTATATGTATCTCATAGTCGCTCGCCTTATATAGATCTAAGGTGGCTCAGATGGATAATCTTAGGGGTGTGTTAGGTGTGAGAAGAACTGATAAAATGAGAAATGAACATGTTAGGGAGTTGTGTGGTGTGCTAGGGAGTTGGGAAGAAAGGCGTAAATGAGAGAATAAATGAGAATGCATTAAGATGGTTTGGTCATATTTAAAGGATGGATGATAGTTGGTTGGTTGGTTAAGCAGATGTATATATACCAGGTGGTGAGTGATGTGAATTGACCAGCTGTTAAAGACTGAAGAAAAAGTGGAATGCATCAGTAAAGAAATGACTGAAGGAAACAATGAGTGTGGCAGAGGCGAGAAGAAAGGTTCATATTAGGAGAGAATGGCGGGGTTTTGGGGTGGATTGAGGGGGTATGGTTGTGGGCCTGACCCAGAGGATGAATCCCACATTGACAAGATATCACAGTTAGGGTTGTCTCGGTCTTGTGAAGCCTGAGGTTGAATTTTTTAATTTATAGCTTGTGATTGAAGTCTCTTATCTTGCGGGTACTTGTGAAGCGGTTCATGCAGACAATACAGGTACCCTTGATATATATATCAGCAGTCAGCTTCGATACTGATGCGATGAGCGATTAGGCGGTGTCTGCTTTGAAAGTAAGTGCGACCGCTTATAGGGGCTAGAACACATAGGCAGTCGGATTAGCTCCAGCACGTAGACCGTGGTCGTGTAGGATAGCTTACGTTGCGGGTATTGAGGGGACTTATGTCATGCTCTTCAACTTAACTATCCTATTTTTGTGCATGTTATGCACCCTACCCCACATTTAGTGGGAAACAAAGGGAGTATAAAGAAATATAATATATATATATATAATATATATAATATATATATATATTATATATATATATTTAGAGCCCTATCGTAGCGCTACGATGCGTCATGCGTACCTAGGGAATGAGCTGATCGCGCACTGGACCCTTTAGTGCCTCGATCATTGTGTGGGCAAGGCAGAGGTTTATCCTAGATCATACTGGCAGATACGGATACCAGTAGTGTAACGAGGCGTGTTAACCTATACGATTTGATCATCTTGTAAGGCTTATGAAGTAGGCTCCTGGATGGCGGTCAGTGGGTGTGAGCCCGAGGTCGAGCACGTGCGAGTCAGACCTGTTGACTGATACAGAGCGCGGTACACAGTCTATGACGTCACACGAGATGCAGTGAAGGACCGGAACTCCGTATGCGAACTAGCGAGACTCGGTGCCTCACGGATTTTGTAAGTCAGTTATCGTCGTTATATCCATTAAGGATATAACGACCAGTAGTAATCTCTATTGGTAATCAGCGAGCTCCGCTAGAGGATAAGACAGTGAATAAATACGGAGCGTAATATATAACCAGTATATATATAGCTAGAATTAGATGTGGCATGATGATGACGTAATTCGATGTATCAAGACTATATATATTATATATATAGTATATATAGGTATATATATATATATATATATGCTTAAGCAATTTTCCTGTTCAGAAAAAAAATTCTTATTATGATCATAGATTTAGATATCACTACAATTAGCTTGCTACACCACAGGAATGAATCCTTATGATACTACTATTTAGATGATAATTGGGTAATAAAAATATTAAGACAAATGATATTATTATGAAATATCTATAGTTCAAATTCTGTAAAAGTTTAAGTACCTTTTCAGATTATTAAGATGATAATTGGGCAATAAAATTAAGATAAATACCAATATTATGAAATATATATAGTTCAGATTCAGAAAAAGTTGCAAATACCTTTTAAGAACAAACACCCTGTTAAAAAGGGGTTGGTTTCTAATTCTTATTATATTATTACCATATTTCTCAATTATAGCATGAAAAATTTGTTTATTAACAAAAAAAAGGTAAATAAATAGTAGACAACAAACTTACTTTTCCTGATTCTGACCAGGGGCTTTCGATAAGACTTCTTGTAGCAGTTTCCCAACTTTGTCGAGATCAGACCCTTGTTCATGTTTATTGTTTTTGGCTCTACTGTCGACATCCTTTTCAGCACGGATAAGTTTCTCACTTTTACGATACTGCTTGCTACTCTCTTTACATTCACCAAAAAAAAATTCACTTTTTTTCCTATTTGTAAAGTCTTTTTTAACGTCTAGCAAAGAGTCTTTTTGTTTTAAATAGTTCTCCTTATTTTTACTCTTATTGCCACTAAAACCTTTATTATTACAAGTTCCAGAGGAACCCTCAGTCGCAGTTTGTACTTTCTTTTTGTCAGTTAGAGGATAAGTATTACAAGGCACATTATTACTACTTAAGGGTGATGTTACCATTCTATCCTTAGCAGTCTCTATTATACTTAGTGAAGCCTCGGATTTTTGAATTGGATGAATTGTAATATGACCAAAATTTTTTTCTTCTAATACACGTTCAGTACAATTGTTATAATTAAACTTACCAAGTGAATTTAAAACTGAATTATTCAACAAATTTTTAACACAATTAGTATTGTCACCAGGAATATATTTGTCAACTGTATTTAAGTTCCACACAATTAACTCTTTTCTATATAAATCAGAATTAGATATATCAAACAATGGCGTTGAAGAATCAATACTCCTTATATTTGTATCTGGATTTTTTAAATTGACAATTGAATTGTTAGCAGTCCCAAAAACTTGAAATGCTGATTCTTCACAATTACAGTTAGAAAATTGACACGACAATTTTCCTGGATTAATATTATGAATACCAAGGTTGTTTGATACCTTAGAAGAGAAGAGTAAATTACATTATATATATATATATATATATATATATTAGGTCGGCGGGTGACTGGGCCCTTTTTTAAGAAGGTGATTTCGGTCACTCTAAATAATTGACATTTTTATTACATATAATTAATTTTATATATTAATAGTTACTTATATTAAGTAAAAATTAAAATATAAAAATGAAGATTTTTCAACCGATATTTACGACAGGAAAATTGGGCGAATTTTGTCCCTTGAGGGGGTGAATCGACCACACTTTTTATTCTTATTTTTATGTATCATTATTGACATTTTATTACTTATTAACTTAATTTTAAATGATAAAATTATTATATTAAGTAAGAAATAAAATATAAAGTAATATTTATATAAAAGAATAAATTTAAACAGATGGTCGATTCTACACCCTTAATGGTGGTGTGTTTACTCCTCCAGGGGTCTGGATTAGTTTATTTAAATTGATTAAACTATTATTATTAGAATTAATTATTATTTTTTTTGTGTGTTATGGGACCTACTATAGGGATTGATTTAAAAAACCCCTTCAAAAAGTGCATTAGTGGAAGTCGGGAGAAAGAAGTTATAATAAAGCGGTCCAAGTCACCCTGGCCGCGAGGGTATATATATTAATCTTTCCTAGCATTAACCACCTTATAATTAAATTTATAAGTTTAAAAATTAAATGGACCCAATGGACCCTAGTAACATGGAGACAGTTTCAGTTATCGGACAGAAAGTGGTCAGAGTTCTAGCAGGTTCAGGTCGCGAAAACCACTATTTTGGCAGCCTGTAATGCTGCGGGTGAACATCTGGCAGATCATCTATTCCTCACAGGCGACAGATCTTTCAACGATTCTGGCAGACTGGGTCAAATCAATTATTTCATGGATATTATTATCTAAATAATGAAAAAGGAAGATAGATTGTGGACTGATTGTTTTTGAAGTGATAGCAAAGAATTTTGAACTCTATGTTACATAGTTAAGACCCTTTTGAACTAGAGTTGACTGGAGAGAGACTATCCAAGACAAGGTCTTTGCTGTAAATTTTGACACCTAGAAGTATTACCGTTGCAGGTTGCAAAAGTATTTTCCCAGCGATGAAAGGAGACGTAGACTGTATTGTTCATTTCTCAGTTTTTTCTAGGTGAATGGACGATTCTGTGTTAATAAAGTCTGTGTCCAGAACTGTCTCTGCTTACCAAATATTTTGGCAATGAGAATCTGTTGGCATACAGGAAAATCATTTAAAATAAATACATCAGACCATGCAACAAACATGCATGCTCTGGGAGCAATTTCAAAAAAAATACAATTGTCATATTTGTTAAAACTATTCACAGAGGGGTGTAGGGATTAAACCAATTCAGGAGGGGTGTGAAGCATTCAACCTATTCTAAGGAGGGAGGTGGGGTTTTCCGGCAATGGCACATATCTTATCCTTGCCATCAGAAGAGGTAAGAAATTGAGGTAAAAAGAATAAAAATCATTTTATTAATTTACTATTTTTTTATTTTTTTTTTTTTTTTATTAATATCTGTAATTGAGACTTAAACATAATGTATATTGCGAAATATGTAGATATGGGCACTCTAAGGGGATTTTTTTGAAGTGGTCTTTTTTTTAATTACATGGTCTTTTTTATGAATTGTGGTCCTTTTTTTGTTTCTCACTTTGGGGTCAAATAAGTTCAAAGTTTTCAAGCAAACAAGTAATTTTACAGGCAATATGATGCCTAGGACTAGCCA
>JABUQX010040151.1:20000-24935 GCA_015478945.1 Trachelipus rathkii
TTTGATTCTTTTAAAATCGTTCATAAATATCATTGCAAGAATATCTTACATTTGTAAAAGGTCAATTATTAGATATTCACAGGCAAGATTCATATATTGAACATGCTTTTTCGAATCTACAAATACACATTTTTAAATTGTTAAACTATAACTACAATGATAAATCAAATTTTGCAATATGATACTATAGTGTAAGTCTACAGAGCTCATATTAAGTACTTTTACGGTCATCAACTTTTGCACTCATTATACTAACAGTTGACAAATTCTAAAGCTATTTACTTAATATTTAAAATTAAGCATTCATTTTATAAGTTTGCTATCCATTTCCTTGCCTTAAAATAATTGAAATTGTTATAATAAAAGACTAGCAAAGAAATATTAAATTTTTAATGTATAAAAAAGAATATAATTACACAGTTAGGTATATATATAGCCTACAAAAAAAACATTCAAATTGACTAATATCAATTTACAGAAATAAGAAGAAATTGTTCCATACTAACACATGCTTCTATATCAGAAATAAAATATGGCCTATAGAGTAATAATAAAAATAAATTTGAAAAGCTCTATTAGTTAAAACATTTTTAGAGGTTTTAGGGAGCTTTTCATGTTGGGCAACGTTAAAGGCTTTTCAGTGATCCTCGCTCTTACATTGATAACTTTTAATAACAATTGCATGAATGTATTCAAAGTTTTTTAAAATATAGCTACTTCAAAGAATATATGGATTGTAGTTACGAAAATAGAAACGACCCAATTATTGACCAGTGTGTCTAAAAATAAGTTAATGACAACATTTTTTTATCACATGATACAACTACATTAATTATCATAAGGAATTAATTATATGAACACCTTGATTCTTCTTTGAATGTTTACTTAAACTTTTGAAGCTCAAATATCTATTTTATATGGTATTGAGTTTTTATATATATATCTAATATTATATATATTATATATATATAATATATTATATAGTATATAATTATTATAATATATATATATATTAATATATATATATTATATATATTTATATAATTATATAATATATAATTATATTATATTATTTATAATATATATATATATATAATATAATATATTATATTATATAATATATATTAATATATATATATATATAATATATTAATATTATATATTATATATATATATTATATATTGACACTTCTACTAATGCTCGTAGTTTTTTATTTATTGATAGATATTATCCCCTAAAGAAAAATCATATATATAATATATATATATATATATTATATTATATATATATATATTTATTATTATATATTATATATATATTATATATATATATATATATTTTAAAGTATATAATTAATAAATCGGTTTTTGATTGAACGAATGCTTTTAAATCTATGCCTGTTTATCAACAGGGAATAATATTATATTATATAATCCCTGGTTGTATCATTGTTTTTTGCATTGCATTGTATGTGTGATTCTCCATTAATTATCTTTTCTCTTTTCAGTTTATATAGAGATTATTTTTTTTTTAATATATTAATTGAAAGATTTTTTTTATATCTCTTAAGTTGAGATTCCTTGGGGAATATAGTATCTCTGCTTCTCTCTTATCTTGATTGACCCTCGCCACATTAAGGGTAAGTGTTAAGGGGAGTTTGATTTGTGGAATAATAATGATTCAGATTATTGTAATTTAGCCTGGTTAAGGGATCCAAATTTCTTATGAATCCCATGTATTTAACTAATCATAAAATTTTTGTTTTCGTATCAAGGAATGATCACTTTCTAAGTGGGATTAAGTCCATTCCGAACGAACCTACCAATAGTCAGTTCTAAATGGTTCCAAAGGTTTTACTTTGGGAGCGTCTCGTGATAATTAGGGCATTGTGATACAGCTGTGTATATATTATATATTATATATATATATATAATATATATATTATATTAATATATATATATATATATATATATTATATATATATATATATATTATATATATAATATATATTATATATATATATATAGTCACATGTAACAAGGCTGCATGGTTCATGGTGGCATAAGTATGCATTGACATGTAAATGAACATGTTAAGGTATGTAGTTATTCTAGTTTTTAGTGGAATTCTCTCAGATATGATGCGTGTTTGATATATTGACTGCGTATATATATATTTATAATATATTATATATATATATAATATATATATTATTATTATATTTATATATTATATATATATATATTTTAATTATATATATAATATTATATATCTATATATATAATATTATTATATAGTGTAGGGATGTGCCGATAAGTGAAAAAGCCGATACCGAATATGTCGGCTAAAAGTATTCGACCGAATACGAATATTCGGCGATAATTACTCGCTATTGGCCGAATAGTTATTTCAAAGTTCGGTCATCCATTTAGGATAAAATAAAGAAAACTTACACTGGTCCCAAAAGAAGGTGAAATTTTTTTCTTGGGATGGAATGTTTGTAGCATGATAATGTCATTTCGGAGTCTGAGTTCCATTTATTCTGGATTGCTGTATCACTATCCTTTCGTGCATCATGGATCCCATTTTTGCATATTCCAGTAGATTAGACAATAATTGATGTGCGCACTACGTAGGCCTTTACTTCCGCTATATCTACAGTAGCAGCAAGTATACTGCGGTCGATATTCGGGAGCACGGTGATAACTTTAGTTCGTCTACATGTATGGATGCCAATGACTGCGAGTGATGTCATATATCATCTGAAATTACAGTCCGGATGGTCCTCGTCATTTTCCCAGTGAATGAACGGGTTTGTATGAAGAGGTGTATTGCGAAGTTTGTCCTGAGCTGTTGGCTTCGGGGTTTGCATGAAAAAAGACTACTGGACCATGGACAAAGTAAATTTATCGTAACAGAGAAAGCAGAGCTGGTCGGACGCTCTTCCAGTCAGAATGGTAAACCTTTTGTATTGCAGTGAAGTTGCAGGCGTACTACTCGCTATGGGACTCCTAGCATACGATGCAGGTGAGTGGGGACTGTTTATTGACACTTCCAAGAGCAGTTTAAAGAGGGTGTGTTGTTACACAACGGCAAAGATATGCTTCGTTTCCAGTAGGGTGCTCGGTACGGATGAGAGAGGCGTATGCAAAAATCAAGACAGTTTGGAGAGGCAACAATATCAGGTACGTGGATGGTAAATATGCCGTCGACCTCAAAATGGTTAACATGTTGCTCAGTCAGCAAGCAGGGTTCACCAAATATACCTGCCCTGTGCTATGGGACAGCCGGGCGGCAAAGATCACTGGACAAAGAGAAATGGCCACGAGGGACCTTGACGCAGGTGACAGGAACATCTGTACGTGAACCCTTGTACAGGGAGAAAGACATATCTTACCTCCACTACACATAAAACTTGGTTCGATGAAACAATTTGTGAAGGCCTGGACCATGATGGTGAATGCTTCCGCTATATAGGCTCAACGTTTCCTGGTCTGAGTGGCGAGCAGAAATAATGCTGGGGATAGTTTCATGGCCAAAAATAACGGACACTCCTCGTTGATGCTCGCCATTGCTACAACAGACTGTGTTAGAGTAAGAGGCGTGATTTCTTTCAGATGTAGCACAGAATTTTTGGGGGAACAGGAAAGCCGAGAACCACAAACTGTACAGGAACTGCTAGACAGTTTTCATTCTCATGGCTGTAGAATGAGTATAAATGTTGCACTACTTACATTCTGACCTAAGAAGATTTCCGGATAACCTAGGCGATGTTATTGATGAGCAGGGTGAACGCTTTCATCAAGATCTAAAGTTCATTGAAGGACGTTACCAGGACAATGGGAATCATATGATGGCCGATCTATTGTTGGATGTTGATGAGGGATATTACCAGAGCTATGTCACAGTAGATCGTTACGAAGAGAAAGTTATAACCATCGCAGGTATGTTAGTTAACATTAACTTAAACCAATCTTCTATAATTTCATTGTTGTCTCATAATTATAATCTTTATTCTAAGTTAATTTTATATTGTTTAACAATATAATCATCAAAGGACTGTATCATATATTGGATTTGTTTTCTCTCTTTCATATATCTATATGTATATATATATTATGTATATATATATATATATTATATATAATATATATATATCTATAATATATATTATATTATATATATTATATATATATATAATTATATATAATATATTGGGATGAATTTAATTTTTACTCTCTCTCTCTCTCATCTCCCTCTCTTCTTTCTCTCTCTCTCTCTCTATCTATCCTATCCACGATATCTCTCCCTCTTCTCGCTCTCTCTTTTCTCTCCTCTTTCTTTCCTTCGATCGTTCCATCTTTTCTCTTTCTTTCCTGGCTCTTCTTTCTCTTCTCTTTCTTCTCTCTTCTGGACGATTTCTCTAAATCTTTTAGTGTTCTCCTAAAATCATTCGAAGGTCGGTCATACATTCTTGGTCTTCACTTGTCGTATAAGTCTATCGTGTAACACTTCTCTCTATCTTTGTTTTTACGTTTCTCTTGTCATTGTAATCTCCGTAGTAGGTCTTTTACCTTTCCTTACAATATTACATCGTCAGAAGGATGGGACTTTCTTTTTTCTTTCACTTTCTTTTTGTATATACGCTTTTGCGCCCACATTTTTTTCAAACAAATCCTAGAAGTGAAAGGAACTTTAGCTTACTTTCCTCCGCATCGTAAGGATTCATAGCAGAAGAGTCAGGACCTAAATTTTCATGCATTTCTTCCCATGCCTCAACGACCATGCCTCAACGACCATATTCATCTGATTCATGTTGAATAATTAGCTTGAATCGCAGATTAGAAGTAGCTACAACAGATTTTCACATAGAAACTTAGAAAGTCTTTTTCTAACCTGATTTCTTCAAGCTCTCAATCTCTGATGTCTGCCTA
>JABUQX010040152.1:5000-21514 GCA_015478945.1 Trachelipus rathkii
AAACTCCTGATTAGAATAATCTGCCTTCAGGAGCAAAACGTTACTTTCCAAAAAGGAAAACCCCAATAAACGTCGGGTTGAACTAAATTCTATAAAAAAGGTAAAGAAATTTTTAATGATTTTCAGGACAAATATTTTAACATTTGACCAACTAATCTAACCAACTAAACTAACTAAACTAAACTAAATTAAACTAACCTAACTAGCTAAACTAAACTAAATTAAACTAATCTACCTAACTAAACTAACTAAGCTAAACTAACTAAACTAAACTAAATTAAACTAACCTAACTAGCTAAACTAAACTAATCTAGCTAACTTAACTAACTAAACCAAACTAAATTAAATTAATCTATCTAGCTAAACTAACTAAACTAAACTAAACTAAATTAAACTAATCTAACTCCCTAAACTAAACTAAATTAAACTAATCTAGCTAACCAAACTAAACTATATTAAAAACTAACCTGACTAACTAAACTAAACTAAATTAAACTAATATAACTAACGTGGAGCGTCTCCTACTAAAGAAGATAGTTAACCAAACCATTTTATTCTTTAAATTTCCCACCTTATGGGCATTACCCTATTCTAGGAGGGGAAATGCCCTAGGTAATTACTACCTAAGATACGGTAGAAGGATTGAACCCTATCCCCTTCCCTAGCGACACTGCCCTTTTACCAATTGCGCCATGGTAACAGGAAAACTTATACCTTAGATTCTTATCAAATTTCTCAATGGAAATTAAGAATATAATAATTTCTAAATTCCATTCAATATCTTTGATTAGGTTTTATTATTCTATGGCATTTTTATATAGTTGTCAGAAGACATTAATTTATATATACTTAGGCTATATGCTTGATAACGCTATGGAGTAGTATATATGTTATATAAGCTAAGTATGTATAATGTGTATTATGGTATAAAAATATTAAATTATGAAAATTTATTTATAATTATACGTATATTTCACTTTTGATCTAGGTAGGGGATTACAATACCTCGTATGTTAGTTGAGTAACTATGGAGTAAAGTGGCAAGTAGGTATATCTGGGACACGCACTTTATCCTCAGAACATCAATTAGAGATTAAAAGCTTCCAGAGGGGACCTTCTCTTTATCAAATATTCATGAAATCTACACTCTATCCTTAATCAACGATTGCTCTAAACTCACACGAACCGATGTACATCGGTATCCGCCGGTGAGGTTAAGCTCGGGTCTAATAGTGATTGGTTCGAAATGTACGAGCCCGAATAGTCCCGTGAAGGTCGAACCTGAACTCTAGCCCTTCCAATGCAGCGTGTCAACTGTAAAGGTAAAGTGTTTGTAAGGGTTTTGTAAGTTCGTGAGAGATTCTTTCTCACTTAAAATATATAATTTCTCCTTTTAACCTACCAATTTTTCCGGCTCCGGCTCTGATCATTTTCAAACACCCGGATCTCTGATATTCCGGGCTACAGCTTCCAACATTTGTTAAATTAACCGCGTGTCTGGTTTTCGCGCTCTCGGCATTTTGAGAGAATTTGTTTACAAGGTCTTCGACTGCGTGTCACGTTAACATTAGTTATATGGGAACTTCTTGTCTCCGAGGTTAACTATAAAGATCAGTTTAATGCCTTCTGTTAACATAAATTTTTACGGAATGAGAGAATGGACATGTTTAACGACACTGCTGCAGGGTAGACCAAAGGAGAGATAATTACCGTCAAACTTTCCCATAAGAGGGCCAATTTTTTTTTTGTTTGTCTCTCTTAATAATCAGTGGGTGCGCTATGCAGAGATTGTGGGTGAGATATCGGTAGTAAGTTTGGGTGAATAAGTGGCTAGATAGTATTGAGTTGCTTGTGTTGTTCACATTCGATGATGAACCACTCTTTAGCTTCATAGTTGGGCGAGCCGTGGGTGGCACGTTTGGGTGGTAGATATGATTTACGCATATGTCGGTCGATTTTCCGTTATGGAGTCGTTGTTAATCGTTTTCTGTGGATATAAGAGGACAGGGGTTGTAATGCAGACGACG
The DNA here is from genome assembly GCA_015478945.1 of Trachelipus rathkii. Taxonomy (NCBI): domain Eukaryota; kingdom Metazoa; phylum Arthropoda; class Malacostraca; order Isopoda; family Trachelipodidae; genus Trachelipus; species Trachelipus rathkii. The sequence continues at coordinate 7,028 of JABUQX010040152.1, forward strand.
GTTATGATAGCGTCTTTTACAAGTACCGTATAGTTGATGATGGCTGTGTAGGTCGCGAGTTTGATTAGGTGGGGTTTTGGCGTGGCCGACGCACCTGGGTGCGGATGCCGAGTGCGGATGCCTTTGCGCTTATTTTGATCGGCTGTATCGGTCTCTGTGTCGTGTGCACAGGTGATCAGCTATCTGGTGTCAAGTGACTAGGTCCGGTGTGCGCGGAATTTTAAATTATAGAGGCGATGTGCGTGTTCGTGTGCTGTGAGAGTATGCTATGATGCGCATTTTCACCAGATAGAATCAGTTGTTTGTGGGGTCCCCCGGGTGAGAGTGCGGTGATGACGGTATCCAAAAATAGATTTTTTAGTGCGTGCCGTGGTGTGCCTTATTTACTATGGCGTTGGGCGTGGACAGAAAATACTATTGTGGTTGAAGGTGCGGTTGCTATGATGATCGTATACGTGTCTTAGTGCTTGTGCCATACTCTTGACTATGCGGTGCGTGTAATCCCAATAAATTTGGCCGAGCTGCAACGCCAACTCAATATATTGAGTCATTTATTATTTACATTATGGGGTGTGGTAGTGTCAGTTTGTATGGCATTCGTATTAGGGAGTTTTTTATTGTATATAGTTTTGGGGTTTATGTGTTCGCGGCTGTGATGGATATGACTATATTTATTGTTTGTAGCGTAGGTATATTATGTGTGCTGTACTTATTTTTGAGTAAGTACAGTAATTATATAGTTTATCATGGTTATTGTTAATGTAGTTATGCATGTGATTATATAAAATACTTTTTAGTAAATAAGCTGTTTTTATTGCTTTTAGAAGTTTCTTATAATTATTCTTTTTATTTTTTATCTATGTAGGTAGGGGGGATGTATTTAAATATAAAGGTCTCTTGTAATATAATACTAAGTACGTATATACTAGTATAATATTATGTAGTCACTGTATTTTCTCGTATTATACTTATTTATTATATATATATAATAAATATATTATTATAGTACTTATAATATCATAGAAAGAACTTCTCTTTGTTGCATCCTCATACAGTGAAAGTTAGAGGTAAGATCGTTGTAATATTCTTACTCTCATAAGAAAAATTAGTAAATATGGTTAGAATTGTATGACGTATGAGGTTGTGCAAGTACTCTCGTCACTTCATAGGTTGTTTAATCCTGCAACTATTGCATATCTATATATAATAATTATTTAATTTATATATATTATAATTATTATATATAATATATTATTATTACTTACTTAATATTATATTATAATGTTATTTTCTTTTATATTATATTTTATAATACTAAAAATACTCTACTTTATTATTAATGTTTCAGAATAATTGGAAAAAACAGAAAAACAAATAAAAACAAATATAATTATCATTTTCATAAAAAAAATTAGAGCTCATCTTCTCAGTATTCATTCCTTGTGAGGTCTAGTAGAGCATATAAGATGTCTCGATTGTGTCGATGTATATCCTGAATAGATTCTATCACATTTTTTGTTTATTTGGCATAAAAATTTTTATTAAAAAATAAAAGTTTGGTACGCTGATTAGTTTTTGGTCTCGACGGACGCATTCGTCGCCAGCGCGATACTAATCGGGCTTCTTCTTTGTTTAAAGGTTATATAAAAGAGTCCCAATTTCATTGATAATACAGTGTCTGGGCATTCACCCTTTTCGGTGATAGTATGATATGATCTCATCAAAATATTAATTTAATCAAGTAGACAATATACCTTAACGTTAGTAATTCAAAATATATAACTAGGTTTTAACTAATAGGTAATACAGTAAGCCGTGAAAGATAATTGACCACGTTCTACTCAAACTAGCGTCTAATGTTCTTAAAACAGAGGGCTACCTTTGAGCAGGTTAACGACATCTTTCTATTAATATTTATCACACTTATATGATATATATTTATATTATATATATATATATTAATATATATAGTATATATATATATAGTTTATATTATATAGATATATTTATATATTATGAGGTTAACTAGGGATATTTGTATTATTATACTTCAGCCGTATATAATATATATATATTAATATGCATTATTTAATATAATAGATGTGATATATACACTTTCTAAAGCTTCTTTTATCTATATTTTATATATATATTTCATTTATAGGCGTTCCGCCAATCCTTAAAATTTAACTTCCAGGCTTATATTATATATTAATATTTATATATACTATCTTTATCTTATTATATTTATTATATCTTATCTTACGTATATTATCGCTATTATCATAGCTTATGGTACTATACCTATTTACCCTAGGTTTATTATTTTACTATTTAATATGCATTATATATATATATTTATGGTGTTCTCATTATGTTAGTTCACTAGATTATATTATAGTGTAGTATAACTAGTCTGTTGTGTGTTTGTGTTGTGTGTGTGTATTATATTATTATTACTGAAGAGCAAAGACTCAGCAAACATTTTGCGTCAATGTGGATCGTAGATAAATGATTATGACATTAAAAAGAGAACGAATTATTTATTTAAACAATTAGAAGCATCGGTCAAAGAATCGCAAACTATGCAGATGATGAAAATGCGGAGCTATCATCTAGATACAGTTAACATAATTTGATTATTTATTTATTATTAAAGTTAATTGCTGGTTCTAATGTCAACATCTCTACTCACTCATGTTTGAATAAATATATCATAATTGTCAACACAAATTTCATGTGTTACACTCATCATAGCGCCAGTCCCCAATTTTTAACCTCTTGGTCTTCTTTTCCCGATCATGGCTTCGTAGCTTAAGTTTGATTTTCTATGAAAGAACTCTTCTAATACCTTGCTATGCTGTGGTGGCAGGGTTTCGGCTGGGCCGAGTAGTACACAATCATATGCCTTTTTCGGCGACGGAGACAGAAAGTTTCAGTCTCTTTAAGACTTGTGGGAGACAACAAATCTTTTGTTCTTCACTACTATACACAAGTTTCTTGTCCTTCCATAATTTTTTACCTCACAAGTTCTGAGGCTCGCTCTATGCCTTCTAGTAGTGCGTGAAAATATTAAAATGAAACTGTCTTTTCCTTTAAAACTCATCGATTGTTATGATTAACTGTATTAAAAGGATTAAGAAATTCAATGCAATAAGGATTGTATTTCAGTAGAAAACCGTAATTCTTAAAGAAGAGGTTATGATGATCCAGATCACGGAATTTAAGGTCTTCTCCATAACTCTAATGGATCACTCTGTGGGTTTGTTGATGGTGCTGCGGTGTCTGCTGCCTACGCAAAGTACAACATATCGTGTTTATATCAGGATCTATATCCCAGTTTGCTCGCGATTTGATTAGCTTCTTTTTAACACTTCATCCGTGATTTTTTCTTCATCTTTCGGATGGCTCCTAACCATTTCCAAAATGTGTTGAATGTGCTGCGAGTTTACACGATATCGCGATAGGTCTGGGATTAGAGAGCTATTTAACATGGCTCAACATCGAGAGTTTTACTAATCTCTAAACCCTCGATCAGCATTATTCAACTTGGTCCTGCCAAATTCGTGCAACGAAAATCAGCTTTTTCTTGTGTCGGTATTTCCATTCAAATGGAAAGGGTTCCTTAATGCTTGCCATTCATTCGTTATAAGTGATCCTAAACACGACAGATTGCACCTTGTGATGTTTAAGACCATCTGGTCTGGCATTAGGCTTGTGAATGTTTATGCGCAATTATTTCTCTTCTCAGACCTACTCGACTACGCGAAAATAACGTAATATATGTCACCTTTATATTTCCCACCAGTATTGCGTGATATTCTGTTTGTGTTTTCAAATCATTGTACTACTTAGATTCTTAATTTGATGCGAAGAGAAATTGAAGACAATTATCCTTTTTCATACTTTTCCGCAAATACTTGCTTGTGACACCTCCTTCATTTGCAAAAGATCCATCGTAGAACAGCCATCGAAACTCCACAAATATCGGCGGTTTATTTAAAATTCCGCAGTTTTTACAATAAAAGTAGAAAATAATTCTATCCTAAATCCATATGCATACAATATCACTTCACTTCATATAATATATATATATATATATTTTATATATATATATTACTAATATTATATATATATAATATAATATATATATATATATATTAACTTAATATTATATTATATATATTATATTATTATATAATATATATTATATTAGTTATTTAGTCCAGGTAATCAGGGGCGACTCCTGCACACATCATCCTATGCTCGTGCCTCAGCAACGAAGTTAACAATTATAGGGCCAAACGATCTAATTTTAGCAAATTTTCATAATGTTTTACGTATAAAATTCTTATGCTTTTTTCGAAACTTGGTCAAATAAAGAAAATTATTTACAGTAATGATAATAACCATGTTTTCTCTGCCAAAATTAAAAATAAAAAAAGGTCGAATAACCGCTATTAAATAAAACGCTTTTTAATCAATTAAAATGGAAGTAGTTCATGCCCGAAATCGACTAATGGTTGGTGGTGAGATAGTGTCTTGTGAATTTAGAAGTGATTTAAATATGTATTAGGTTAATGTCATGGAATAAAACTATAGAAAAGTCGTTTTAGATGCAAAAAAACATTTTAAGAAGAAAATAACTCAAGTATTTAATATATATATATATATTATAATATAATATATAATATATATATATATAACTATATATGATATATATATAATTATATATATAGTATATTATATATATATATATATTTGCAAGAAGTAGGCGAGCCTATATTAAATCACGGTGATGTAGTATAGATGCGATTTAAATGTGATCTTTGTAGTTACGCTACAAACTTTAAAAGAAAATTAAGAATGTTCTCTAAACTGACCTTTCCTTTTGAATATATTCAAGCTTAGGTTCCCTTTAGACATACGAGCCATATTCATGTATGGGTCTGTACGCTAAACTCTCCTATCGCAAGTAAAAGAGTGGTGTTGTTTTGAGTCAAGCAGAGTAAAGACTACCTTCGGAGAGGGGGCTGCTGCCACCTCTGCACGACACCCAGATAGCTCTGTTAATATATATATATTATGGTACTTGTATTTATTATATTTATATATATATAAAATATTTATATATTATATATACGTATATATTTTATATAATTATTAACTTATATATATTAATCTATATATATATATAGAAGTTACTTAACGGCCACACGAACGGGAGGTCTGCATAAAAAAAAAAATTCGCATGTAGCTCTATGATGGCGGATAGGAGATGGAGTGTTCTATGGGGTGAAATGAAATGATAGTAAGGAGGTTAGGTTTAGGTGTAGCTATATTATATATTTATAAAGGCTCTATCATAAATAGACATTTAGATAAAATACAGACATTAGTTTTTATATATATATATATATAATATATATTATAGTATATATATACATTATATATATTTATTATCAGCTCACTTTTAAATATTTTTTGGGGGTTCACTAAGAACAAGCTAGGTGCGAGGTTCCTACCTGCATACCTTCAGAGAGCTGCACTGCAATATATAATATATAATAATATTATATAGATTATATTATATAAATATATATATATAATATACTTATATATATATATATGAGATTACACTTAGAGTGAATTGACAATCCTCTAAAATAAAGATGATGTTAGTAGCTAGTTAAATATATTTTAAAATTTATTTTACATAATATATTGTACTTAAGGTTTTTAATTAAAGAATTAAATTATACAGTTTAAATAATTTCAACTATAAATACTCCTACTTTAACTAATTTCTCGATTTACTTCTAAAAGCTCCATAACAAAGTTTACAAGCTAAACTTTGACCATACAGAATCAATCTTGGAGCGAGTAAAAAACTTTGTAAAATATTTATGCGTCGAACTCCTGATACACGCGACTTAGTATCAACATCTCTGCGATAAATTGTAATAAGGAGGATCTCCACTTATATATTATTACTTATTATTATTATTTATTATTTATTATTTATTATTATTTTGATTATTTGAATTATTAATATTATAATAGTATAATAAAATAATTTTATTATTTTATTCTTTTTGGCATTTTTGGCATTTTTAGCATTTTTGTGTCATACAGACATAATCATATATATATATTATATATAATATATAATTATAATATATATATATATATATATTATATTATATATATATATATATCTTATAATATATATATATATATATAATATTATAATATTATCATATATATATCATGATCATATATATATTATACTATGTGTGTGAGGTAACTGGGAGAAAGTGGCAAGAAAGATATCTTTGCACTCCTGAAAAAGGTTAAAAGGAAACCAGTTCTCATTCTGATACCATTAGAAGTAAGGTATTGCAAGATTCCGAGTTTGAAAAGGAGCGTACAGAGATTCTCGCTTGCAAATAGTTTTTAGGGCGTGCGAACAGACTTTCTCATATTGTTGGATATAGTGGCAATCTGTTCCTCTAAATCTTATAATCAAAAGTACTGTTACGCTCACTTAGACAAAATTCATTAAGGCTTTTAAATTTGACAAGATACCTTTATCTGTATTCTCCAAAGAGGTAAACAAACTTTAATTCAGATAATTTATCTTTAATAAACGAAGACTACATCATACTTTTAATCTGCTATATGATTGCTTCATCACGTAAAGCTACATAAATAATTTCAGGTTACCTCCTGAAAGTGTTAGGTGCCAACTCCTGCTTAATGTTTAATAATACACAATTCACTACTTGCAAATTATTCCGTTGGCGATTTATGATAATTAGGTAACGGTTATGATGAATTTTTGTAAATATTACGATTTATTAATGTAAAAACTCTGTTACGTTTAGCATAATTCGTTGGTCCATTTGTGATAATTAGACAGGGTTAATAATAAATTTTTGCTAAATATTACCTAGTTAATGTAAAATTTAACATTAACTAACGATGAAAGTATGCCTTGAAAATGTGGCAGTGTGTTACGTTTTGTATGCTGTTAGTTACTTTACTGTTGTTAAGATAGGAACTTTGTTAATATTAGGAGTTTATTCGTGCTTAAGATGTGTCAAATTTGTCGTTGTGTATTATAATTCATGGTTCAGGTTGTTGCTAATGTTGGCTTATTAATGTGAAAACACATGGTACGTTAGCATTATATTCATGTGTATGTGTTGTGTTTGTGTGTGCGTGTGTTGTGTGTGTGTGTGGCATTTTTAATTTTTTTTAGTTCAAAATGATTTTTTTAAAATATCCGGCTAATTCTTGTTAAAATTATACTATGTTAATGTAAAATAACATTGTTATGTTAAGTATGAATCGGATTATTATCAGTGTTATAACTATGGCTTCGTCTAATACTGAGTTTATAGAGATGTAGTTACTTACTGCTGTTAAGTAGGAAATTTGTTAATGTAGCGCCCCTCTTTATTCGTGCGTTTAAGTATGTTAAAGTCTTTCTCGATTGTATCTATTGATTATCCATTTAATTTCTACAGCAGTGACTGCGAGTGCTATGCTCTCATATTAAATGTAATAGAGAGCTTTGCTTAGCTTCTTGTAGTCATAGTATTCAATGTGTGTGTATATGTGGTGGTGTTCCTTGTTGTGTGTGAATTTATTCTTAGTTTAATTATTACAATAAATTATGTATGGGTATTCTTATGATACTAATCAGTTACTATGTTAACTGTAAAAGTTAAACATTGAGTTTGTTAAAGCATGTCAATGAAAAATGTGGAAGTATGGGAAGTGTTCGTTGTAACATTGGGCATATAGTTAGTTAAGTATGTTAGGTTAATTTATGGACTGCTGTTGAGAGTATTGAATTTGTTAATGGTTAGCTCTATTATTTCTGTGCTTGATACGGTAGTTTTAGCCCTTTCGTCGTCTGTCATTGAGATTATGATTAATTGCAGCGTGATGCTATGCTAGGCTTTATTAATCGTGGAAACTTTGTTATCTGTTAGCATATATTCCTAGTTGGTGCTTTGTGTGTGCTGGAGTTATTCTTAACGTTTAATTACAATAGTTTATGGCTTTAGATATGATAAATCTTTGATATATTATTACTATGTTAACCTGTAAATAATTAACAATGATATTAAAGCCATGCCTGAAAAAGTGTGAATAGGTTACGTTGTATATGGTAATGTAGTTACTTACTGTTGTTAATTGTGGAATCTTTGTTATTTCATGTTAAACCAGCTTATTTCGTTGATTAAGGTATGTTATGTTTTTGTCCGTTTTACATTATAATTCCTTAGTCAGTGTGAATGCTAGTGGTAGGTTTCAATTAATGTAAAACTTTGTTACGTTATGTCATATATTTCCTATGTGTGTGTGGTATTGTTGTGTGTGTCAATTTATTGCGTTATGTTCATTAATCAGAGTTAAGTGCGTTTGGATATGAATTTAATCTCTGTGTTAAATATTTACTATGGTTAATGGAAAATTAAACATTGATATGTTAAGATATTGTTGACGAAAATGTGTGAATAGTTTACGTTTTTGTTATGCGTTTGGCTAGTTACTTTACTGTTGTTAAGTGTGAGTTATTTAATGTTAGCAGTTTATTCGGCCTTAAGTGCTTAAGGTTTGTCGTTGTACATTTAGTTTTTAGTTCAAGTGATCCTTATGTTTATGACTTTATTAGGTGTGAAAACTTTGTTACGGTTACGTTAGCATATATTCTGACATCAGTTGTAAAAAGAACTGATTTTTGTGTTATTGGTTATCCAAAATAATACTCGAAATTGGACTTGAATCAATAGATCAACTAGATCATCAGGATGGTGGAGGTGGGGCGGAGAGGAGGGAAGGTGGTTTTTTGATTTACTGATTTACTGCTTAGGGTGTGTAAAATCGCAATTTTAACGTTAGTTTTGTAAAAACAAAATGTTTTAAAGTGCAATAATTATAAAATAAAAGAAAAAACAACAATAATCGAAAAGAATATTAGCATTATATTTAGAAAATATAAACGCAAAAAGTTAGGCCAAGGGTGAACCGTGTAGCAAAAATAAAATAGCAATAAATATATTATAAACCGGCTTTTTGTAATTGAATAGAAGATTTTTAAAATAGAAAAAGGATTATCTTTGTCGTGTGTGTGTTTTTGGCTTTAATTCTTAGTTCATTACAATAGTTACGCGATTGGTTATGATAAATTCTTTGTTAAATATTACTATGTTTAATGTGAAAATTAACATGATATGGTTTACAGATTATCTTAAAAATTAAGTATGAAAATACGGTCATCTGTTTTGTATGTAACTCTTGTTTACTTACTGTTGTTAAGTCATGGAACTTTGCTAAGTGGTTACTAGATTATTTCGTGTGTGTGTGTTGTGTGTGTGTGTGTATTGTACGTGTGTGTGTGTGTGTGTGTGTGGTCGGTGTATAGGTTCTATATGTTTGAATGTATGTGTTAAATAATTTTTAGCTATGAAATTTTTTTTCAAAAAGAACTTTATTAATTTTAATTGAAAATGAAATCATGTTACATGAACAAAACTTCAACAAATGAATGATGGGTGGGGTGGGTGGTTGGATTGACTGCTTAGGGTATGAAAACTAACAATTTATTAAATATATGGACTTGAATCAATAGATCTGGACTAGGGGGGGGGGGTGATTGTGATTTACTGATTACTGCTTTAGGTTGTGTAAAAATGCATTTTAATAAATTTTCAACTGAAAAGAATAATCTTTATAGAAAAACAAAATAGTTTTAAAGAAATAAAAAAAAAAATTTTAAAAAAAATTTAAAAAAAAATTGTATTTAAACGAGATTAAAATCTAAAATAATTACTTATAAAAAAAAAATTGAAAAAAAAATAAATAAAAAAAAAATTAAAAAATAAATATGAAACAATAAAAAAATATAACAACAAAATATTCATTCAAAATGAAAAAATTTAAATAAATTAAACACAAATGTGCCGGAGTAACAATAGGATAAAAAAAACTTGAGGAAACAGGTAGAAAAATTAAAAAATAATAAAAATGAAATAAATTCCGAAAAATTAAATTTAAAAAAAAAATCAATACAAAGTATAATGCAAAATAAAAACTTACAAAAAAAAAAAATAGTTAAGAAAAATCAATTTAAATAAAAACAAAAAATAAAAATGAAAAAATAAAAAATAAAAGAAAATAAAAAATAAAAAATAGATAGAAAAATCAATTTAAATAAAAATAAAAAAATAAAAATTAAATTAATTAAATTTAAATCACCAAAGTATTAAATGTTGAAATGAAACTTGTTAAAATAAAAATAATAAACAATATATGTATGTTAAATTGAAGAAGTGAAAAAAAATATAAGCTAATCGTTTTATAAAAAGAAGAGGAGAATTTGAAACATAAAATGTCAGTCTTCAACATTTAGAAGAACGGATTATCTTTGCACAATTCAATTGACGATTGTACATGTTAGAACACAGAAAGCAGTTATGTTAAACAGTAAATGATATTTCTTATTGGTATTATTAAACGACATGTTTACTAAACTAGACACCGCACCGGTTCCAGCACCGTGTCGGTACCAACTCTGAATCTCTCCTACTCCTCCATCCTCATTCTTCTTCCAACTTCCTACTTCCTCCTTTTTCTTTCCTCCTCCATTCTTCCTTCTTCTCCTCTTTTTGCATGTCCATGCAGTTCTTTCTCTCTATTTCAGGAAGGGACCGCCTCCGGGGGGGTTTTTTTTTTCCTCTGACTCCGAAGCCAAATCCCAACTCCAACTCGACTCCTCTAAGCCCTGTCTCTAAGTTTCAATCTTCTCAACGATTATTTTAATTTTTTGAGGGCAGCGTCCCCCTTAACGGGACGCAAAGGGACGTAATCTCGTCTCCGACGAGATTACTGATAAATAGCTCCACAATAAAAAATTCACCGAAATACGATAAGCCTAACATGGTTTTCAGGACTAATTTGACCTTGGCGCCTAAGCGTGGGCAGCACCCCCTTAGGGGGACCTACGGTCACTTAAAACTACCGTTGATCAGTTTAACACCTACATAGAACATATACGCAAGGTTTAAAGCGATACCGTTCTATACTTTTTGAGAAATCGGTGGCCGCGCACTCCCGCCATCCTTAAATCGATTATATCGAATGTCAATTATATAAGTAATTTATTTTCTTTTCGATTAGGTATTTTCAATTGTTAAAAAGCAACGCAGAGCACGTATGAAAGACGATTTAACATCGAATATAGGGGTCAATCAATCACGATAATCGATGGAAACGCATCAAACAATGATCTACCGATCATTAAAACCTTCTAGGCAACCAAAAAGCCCTGTTGGGGGCTGCGCCCCCCTTGATGATCCAAACCTCCAAAAACGGTTCTTCCAACCTACTCGCCTACTCACCGACCTTAGGTTTGACGTATCAAACGTCAAAATCTAATGAAATGATGAAAATTTCAAGTTAGCTGCCGACATGACTGGAATTTCCAAATCCTTCGAAGGTGGTTTTCAAGTCTTTGCCTTTCACGTGCAGGGTGCCAATGGTGATAAATCCCAAAAATCTCGTTCCGGAGTTGGGATCTTACCTGAATTAATGGATAAAACGTTACAATAAGTAGCTAAAAAGGTCAAGATTTAACGGATTAGGTTGCCAGTTAGCGTCAAATCTGGCAAACGCTAAAAAGGAGCAAAAAATTTCTACAAAAAAGAAAATGGTAAAGTTAATTAGTAAAAAGTACCAATATGTCGCAAAATTAACGGATAGGGCTTCCCGATTTAGCCCGCAAATCTGCAGCGTTTCAGTTTGGCGTTAGTTTACCACCCCTTACTACTTACAAGTTTATTCAAATTTAGGCAACGTCCTCCACGTTTCAAGGAAACATCAATAACCTATAAGGTGAGTAATAAGATTCCAATAGCATAAGCTAATAGGAATAATTCAAAATTAGAAATCTCTATACACTTCTGGAAAGATAAAAGAAACATTCTTTTCATAAATTTCCGAAATGTGCAATAAGAGCAGTTAAGTGAACTGCTCACTCCTAAATTGAGGGTAGCATATTGTTTTAAGAAATAAGTCTATCGCAATAACTTAAATTTTAACAAACTCATTTTATTACTCACCTATTATTTTATAATATGAATATCTTTAATCAAAGTTTTACAAGAATATTATACTTGGATAGAAGCCTTGTTTGTTAAAGGCTCTATTTGATTAAAAGAAAACGTAGTTAAAATTCCTAGCTTTTGGCCACAATATGATCTACAATCTGAATAGTATTTTGTTTCAAAACTTAAAAAAATCAGGTTTATGGAGATAAAGTTAGTGATGGGTTAGTAATAAATATAATAGATAGAATACACCTAGCAGTTAGACCTGCTAAAGTCAGAATATAAAGAGTTAGGACTAGCTTGGCATCAAGTAACCTTAATCTAAGTTCTATTTCTCTATCAATATCAAGGTATGATTTATCAGGCCTAACTAAAAACTATAAAACCTAATATCTACAAACTTTTATTATCTGTTTAGAATATTGGTGTCAACCTTTCAAGACAGCGTAACTAGTGCAACTATGCTCACATTTTTTTTAGAAACTCTTAGCGTTGAATCCATCTTAGACCTAAGTAAGCTCCTTGAATTTTCAAAACACGCCTAGGCTGTTGCCTACAAAAAAGAATATGTTTAAAGGGCCAAGTAAAGTCTCGCGGATGGAAACATTTTTAAATTACCATAGTGTAAATACTGGGGGAGCAAGAAAATATTTCCTTATAATAATATTTATATATACGTATACTATATATTAATATATATATTATATACATAAAATTGTCCAATATAAACATATTAAATACTAATATAGCTTATAAGAACATATAATATTATATATATCTAATATATAAATACATATATATATATATATAATATATAACTGTATATAATATATATATTATATATATATATATTATACTACTACTATTAATATATATATATATATATATATATATAATATAATATATCTATAATATATTATGGATCATTGTCTTATCTTGTCCAGTAAGTCGCTTCCGATTGTATGAATCCAAGACAGTATTTGACGAAAAATCAAAATAAACTGTATGAGTCACAATATAACTGCAATTGTAGATAAAAGATCTTTCAACAACCTTTTAAACATATTAAAAAGATAAGTTGTAAAATCGTATGCACCTAAGCAACTTAAATAACGCTTACTTACGTATACATAAACTTACTTAACGCTAACGCAAACAAGTTATATAAATAGATAGGAAAATAGTCAAACTCTTGTCACTATGCCGCGCTCGCGCCGTTCATATATATACATGTTTCAACTTATGAAAAAAAAAATGAACGGCTTCATAGGATATATATATATTATATTATATATTTATATATATATATATATATATATATATAAATATATAATAATACGTATATATATATATCATATATACATAATATATATATATATATAATATATATATATATATATATAAATAATATATATAATATAATATAATATATAATATATATATATATATATATACTTAATATATTATATATATTATATATTATATAGTATATATATATATATATATATATATATTGTGATAAGTACAATGTTTTACTAACCGGTAGTGCCCGGTGCCGGTACCTTTAATAACTCATTTGTACCAGTCATATGAGGCTTCATCTTTTTTCCTAATCAACCCAATCCCAACCTTTCTAACGCCACGCAACTCTGTGGCTTTCTTCTGCCCTCCCCCCCCCCCCCAACTCCTGCTCCACACTGGCTACATTGTCTCATCATGAGATTCCTCAATCTTTCCATTCTTTTTTCCTCCTCAATCTCCTTTGTCATGCACTCTGTGCTTTTTTTTTTCAGTCGGGACCCCCTCAAGGGGAGCCTCTGGCTCATTTGAGGTTTTCTGAAATCATCACACATATGGAATCTATGTCTTTAAAAACATCATGTAAAGACCATGCTCATTGACCTAACCATATGCAGCTGTCAGCCAGAATTCACCAAGTCTGGGCTCCAGCCATCGCCCAGCTACCGAGTACGCTGGTCCGCACTTAATTATAAATTCCACTTACTCCTATTGTCATTCGATCTCTTCTATCCACCACAAATTTCAAAAACCGCCCCAATTCCATTTCATAGTGTTAGTGGGGCTCAGACCTACCCTCGCATTCTTCTGGGCGTAGCGGTGAGAAATCAGGACAGGCAGGCAAAACTTTATAATCAGATGGAAGTGTTGAAGAGGTACCTAACTAAGAAACCTTTTAAAATACGATAAAATATGACTGAGCACCGCACACCGTGCCAATGCCATAAGGGCTACTCCAGACCGCTCGGTAATAGCGGTATTCGCAGACCTTCATTACTTTTTATTCCATACCTTACACCAGGGGTTCCCAAACTTTTTTCACCGCGACACCCTTGTTGTGCTAAAA
>JABUQX010040153.1:0-50000 GCA_015478945.1 Trachelipus rathkii
AAACTATTGAGACACTCCTCGCAGTCAGAAAAATCCAACCCAACGGAGCTGCACGGAACGCACGACCCTCATGTACGCAATTCTCCTCCGCGCGTTTCATCCCTTGCCACAGGTGCCCACAAACCATACCGCCTTATCCAAAACCCGACATTTCCACCCTAATTTCACCACCCGTTCTTCCATCGAACTCTGGCCAAACTCAGTATTCTCCTCCAGCATCTACTGACCTCATCCACTTTCTCAGTCTCCAGAATCCGGTCCCCCATTCCCGAGCAGGATCTTCACCACTTACATCTCCGCTTAAATCAACCGACTATCATTCAGATCACTTCCACGATGACCCAAAGCCACCTTCCAGACCGTATTTTCATTTTTTATTTCTCTCATTTACCGCTTCTTGCACCCACCCACAACTGAACTCTTCTATACTTGCATTCCCTCCATTTTTTATCAATTCTTTCTCACCTAACACGCAACTAAGTTTGAAAATCGTGACACATTTGTATTTTTTAAAATTCTTATACCTCTTTTTTCCTTTAGTTTTACCTCTATACATTAACACACGTAAACCAACTTACCCCTCATTTTAAGAACGCCTAGGCCACTCCATCTAACTCAAGACTTTAATCCTTACATCCGACCAACGATTTTTAAATTGCACAGCCACCTGTCCTTGCCATTCACAAACTTCTACTACCCACCTGCATCCCTTTCCTTTTCATCAAAATAATCCTAAATACATGTCATTTAAACTCATGGCACCCTATTCCAGGGCTTCTTTCTCCGAATTTAAATATCTTCACACCGAGGGAACTTACTCCAACTTCAAAACAAGCCAACCTGACTCTATCTACCGTTACTTTCAAACCCCTCAATTTTTACACAACACTCCTGCAAAAAGCTCTCTACCAACCTCTTCAAGGCTCTCTTGTAATTCGCCACAACCCAAAACAATCAAAACTTCATCACGATAGAATTACGGTAGTGTGCACTCTCCCCACGTTTCTTGCTTCCATCTCCCATCATTTTTACACACCATCCATCTTACCATCCTCCACATATTAATATTTCTTTCTTATTTATTCCCCTCCATGTACAAATTGAAAATAAACCAAGCAGTCATAGGCACATTGCATTTCTAAAATCTGATTAAATATAATAAAAATAATCACTTTCGACTCCATATGATTCTTACCACGCACGGACCTAACTGTTTCATCAACACATACTTTCTGATTCCCATTCAGAAGGTTTACACCCAAACACCATATCATCACTTAAACCCCAATAGAGCTTACGCCTATTAAAATTCTCACTCATACGCCGTAGTGCAAAACCACAAAAAAAACTAAATACCAATTATTATTGTGTTTTCATTTTCTCATCTCATTTTCTTTACTGACTCATATACGGAAAAAAAAAAAAAAAGAATACTTTTTCCACACATCTCTACCACTCCCAAAACGCACCGTTGGCTTCATCAATATTCAATCCTGCAGTCACCTCGCGCACACTCGTTTCGGCCACAAAAAATATCAGCATATATCTCCCTACAACCACTCAATATAAACAATTCCCTTATAAATTCCAAACATGTCTTTACTCTTTACTTTATTATAAGGTAAGTACTATTACTCGCTTTCTCCTCCAATCCCTTGACTCTACCCATTCCTAAACGCTATATACACCAAACCTTTCCCCAAGATCAGAATCAATCACCCCCATTCCCTTCGCCTCCGTCTCTTGACATATTCATTCAGTAATTTTGCATCTATTAAATGCAGGGAACGAAAATTATCATTCTTCAACTTTCTCAACTTTCCCATTACCTCCTTTACTTATGACCTCATTCCCCAAAAATATCTAATTTTCTGCTCACCATCATACCTACACACAATTTTTTCACATATCACCCTCTTCATGAGAATCCAATATTGCCGTGCTACGCCCAATTTTCCAACCCCCCCTAAAAAATGGACATTTTAAATTCGGGAAAATATCGGCGATTTTGACCCTGAAAAACACCAAAACTGGGTAGGCATTTGACCTCAATAAACCACACCAACTGTAAGCTTTTTTTTCCCTCCTTAAAACGTTGTTTCCGTTGTTTGTTTTTTCGATCCTGTAGTCCATTCTTCAATAAGTTAATTAAATTTTTCAAAAACCTATGTTTTTGCCATTCTTCGTATCAACTTCCAGAATTTTTTTACCGAAATAGCTTCAGACTGAATATGCAATTTAGATGGTCCATTACCAAAAATACATAAATTTTTCCGATTTTTTGAGTTTTGCTCAGCGTTGTTCTACCTTGACGAAATGGAAACGGCGTCTTTGCCAGCTTTTAATAACGATTTCTCAATGTGAAAAATAAATTCAATGATCTTTTATTTCATTTTTTGACTGCTGAAGATTTCGATGAAATTCATGCATAATCATCGCGATCAGTTATTTACTTTAGATTAAATTTCTTTGATTTCTGAATGGGCTTTAATCATCTAGATTGTTGTCATTATAACAAATGGTTAAAAAAAAAGAAAATTTGGAAAATTTTTGTAAAAATTTTTTTCCCAAAAGCCTAGAAAAAGAATATTTTCGTACATAAAACTACTATTAGGCCCCGACTATACAAGCCCTGAATTTTTTTTGATGATCGGATAAGTAGAAAAAATTATAATAATAATATCACATATTTCACTTTTTTGAACAATTAAATTTTTTATCCAATTTTCATTTCAAAATCCCAAAAAAAACAGGGTTTTTGGGCAAAATGGGTGGAGCGCTGAGCAAAAAACTCAAAAATCGAAAAAACATGACATTGAGGGAAGTGAACCATCCATCTATTGCATTATTTTCAAGTTTGAAAGTCATTCGGAAAAAAATCTGAAAGTTGAAACGAACCGAAGGAAGAGAAAACAGTTTTGAAAAATTGAAAATTTGAAGAATGTAATACAGAACCAGAAAAACACCCGAAAACAACGCTTATGAGGGCAAAAAAAGCTACAGGTTTGGTCAAAATCGCGCCGCCGAAATCCGAATTTTATCGTCCATTTTTAGAGGGAAATGGAAAACTGGCGTAAGCACGAAGCCAAAATATTGGATCCGCCCCTTCATACTGCCAATATTAGCAGATTTCTAATGTATCCCTCTCACTCTCTTCACATCCAATTTATCAGTCACGAAAGTACCATCCCCATCATATGCTAAGCAGATTCCTTTATTCTCATTCTTAACCTTTTGCGCTTCCTTCCAAAAGGCTTCGTTAATTCCTTTCTAAAGCCTCATCATCCTCTTCTAATGTCCCATTACCTCTTTTTCCTTCCTACGTATGCAACTTTTAGTTTTCTTTTTTCTTCCTTATATAAGTCAAATATCTATTGTTTGTTAATTTCACCATTGGCTTTTATTACATTCAAAGCACGTCTTCTTTTTACTTTTAAACCACTTGCATTGACCTCTCATTTCCACCACTCACTGTTAACATTCTTACTTCCTTACTAGTAATTTATTAACCACCAACTCACGCTGGGCCCTTTTCAAGGATGGGAGCAAGAAAAAAACAGGAAAACCCAACCCAAAGCCCTAAATTAGCGCAAATTTCAAGGTGAGCGCAGGGACGGCTAAAAAGGGAAGATTAAATACAGTTGAAAAAACAGAGAGGCCAAGGACTCTTCACAGGACAGAAAGCTATCTGGATAATAAAAGAGACAACACAATCCACAGAACAATCTAGGGTTTCACCTTCACGGCAATGTAATACAAGGGTGCGACGCGAAGGTTGTCGGAAACGTAGAGGTCAAACTCCCAAGCATCTGCCGCAATCAAGTACCATAGAAAAAAGATAGTCGCCAACTGTCACGTCGACAAGATAAGGTATCAACTGTTGAAAGGGACAGTTATAGTCTCTTCAGCTTTAGACTTTCAACCTATCCAAGAGAAGCGTAACCAAAAGTCCTGCAAATTGCGGAACAGTCTCATTACAAGTGCGGCGATAAGGCCTTTATATACTGATACGTGTTCAGAGAAAAAAAAATCCAACCGCAACCAAACAGAACTCGCCAGCTTCGACTGTGCCACGCTTAGCAACCAGTAATGTGAGTTTTCAAGGCAAATTGTTTTAATTAAGGACCCAAATGTTTATGTATTTCGACAAGGTGAGACTTTATAAGCCTCAAAGTAATAGAAAGTTGGAGTTTGTTTTGAGATTTAATTAAAGAAATTAGTTTTTAATAAGAGGATTACAAGGTTGCTTACCACGCAACACAGTTTGACCTCAGAATAGAATCGGGAAAAAAGGTTTCGGAGACGCGTTATTGGAAAGCAAGAGACAGATGATAATGAAGTTAGAAAAATGAAGTTGATCATCGCATTAAATGAATCAGATAGCAAGTACAATTGAGATGGCCATTAAGAAAAATAGGAATAAAGTGGAAACCCAAAACAAACCTTGGGAGGAAAACACCACAATTAACAGAAGGAGAAGACGCTCCATCAACGAGTGTATCGGAAGCACGAGAGAAAAAACTAGACAACGAGTAACCAAAGAAGCGAGAAACCCAAAGAAGGGGCTTAAGAGCATACGCTGCCTACCCTTTAAAGCTTGATGTCAAAGCGCCACCCACAACAAAAACTTCCCCATAGCCTAAGCCAGAGACCAATTAGTTAGATAGAAAAATTAATTCACCAGTGACTCGAGCGGGTCGAAACCTACTAATGATCAAAAAGAAGGAAGAAACTCTAGAATGACCAGGAAATGAAGAGTTAAAAGAGTTCAAATTTAACAGAATACAAAGGAGCTATAGGCGATAGTTTGAAGTGCAGACGGCTACCTTTTCGAGATCGTTAACCATATCCGCCTTCAGCAATGAGGAAAATTTTATATAAAGATGATATATTGTAGAGTGAACAGCCAGGCCCAATTTAGAAGCACAAAACTCCCTACAAAAACACGGGAGGAAGCCATCCAGCCATTACCTTTCCAACTTTCATAATCTTCAGGATCTCATTCAACCCGTCATGTTATCACCGTGTAAAGACATGAAAATCTAGAGGAGAAGAGTAAGAGCTATTGCAAGAACACAGCGGAAATTAGATGGACAAAAGGAGCCTAGAACTGGCCTTTTCAGGAGAGTAGCACACAACCCAGACGCGAATAATCGGAGAAAGCCGATTTAACAAATGTAAATATGTTTTGACACATCCAGAAATTTTTATCAGTAGAGAACCAAGGAGGTGTCGCCATTTCTTTTAGTGAAAGCGCCTAGCTGTCAAATATGTATCCTGCCCAGAGGAAAATATTAAGATGATAGAAACCAGAGTTTTATCCATCCGATACGCAATGTTCTCTCCTGAATGGCCAGACAAGCTCTACGAACCATGATTTAGAGAGAAAAGCTATTTAGTTGAAGAATGGAAATAAAGCTATTAAATCAATGAAACGCTGTGATTAAAAGAAGTCTGAGTTGCTAGGTATTTGCATGAGCTTATGTTTACCGGTATGTCGCATTACAATCTCATCACCTTCCTGCCCGCCTCAATAACTGGTAAGAGATCAAAACTGCACGAAGATATCAGGCACGCTGGCATGTCTAGAATATAGTTGTGGGACCATATCCAGGCTAGCCATAAGAGAGGAAAAACTGGTGAATAAAAGATTGAAATATAGATAAATAATTTGAAAATTGAGGATTAAGGGAAGAAGACTAAATAACTCAGACAAGGTCACCAATACTTACTATAGTACGTGAACTTGTCTGATAAAGAGTTTAGATCTGCAGTACAAGTTTCAATGGACGGCTTGGATCTGTTATGGGCAGAAATTTGATAAAAGATCAGAAACCGCCATAGGATTGTTGTGAAGAAAGAGTAATGAGCGAGAATAAACAATAGTACATTAAGATGGTTCGGTCATGATGACACGTGTTAAAACGGATGTATAATGGTGGGGCGGGAACACCGTGGATGATCAGTAAAAGAATCCTGAGGAGAAAGCGGATTTGCAGAGGCGGAGAACAAAGTGATATAGAAGTAAGTGGGGTTTTGTAAGAGGAATTACTGTTGGGCCATCTGGGGCCAAGTATAAACCCACCATTAAACGACATTCCAGGTAGGCCCGTCTCGTTCCCGCGAAAGCCTAGCGGTTGGATTGTATGTTGCACGAGTCTCAAAAAGGTATAAAGGGCGGCAAGCTGGCTTTCTTTTCATTGCGTCATATCTCTATAACCTTCTGGCTTAACGGCGAATATTACAACACCTTACCCCCAGTCTGGGAAAAGAAGAATCGAGAATATCATATAATTTTGTGAGTCAGTGACAGAAACCCAACCACGGCTCACAAGAGAACGGCCATACTGGCGAAAAAAAAATCTAAACACCATTGGGAGCCCCTGCATATATTATGCTTCCCAAGGTCAAAAAGAATTTATGATAGGAAGAGCAATATCAGGTCAACTCAAGTGGATCTAAAATTGAACAAATGATCCTTTATATAAATAAGTCTAAAATCATATACAAAAAATCAAAATGTATAAAGAATATCTTATGAAAACAAGAAAATAGGTACTACTAAAGTAGAATGATTCGACAAATGGATAATCTCAGGTATGATTACAATAACGAGCGTGCAAAGTATCACCTCTGAACGCTTTCGTCCGGTGGAGAAGACCCACTCACGATGATTCGGCTGATTGAATATATAATATATATAATATATAAATATAATATATATTATATATTAATAAATATATATATTATATTATATTATATAATATATATAGTAGTATATATATATATAATATATATAATATATATAATATATAATATTTAATATATATATATATATATATATAAAATAATATAATATATAAAATATATATATATAAAATATAATACAATATAATTATTATATTATATATATAATAATATAAATATATATAATAAAATATATATTATATTTTATAATATATATATATATAAATATAATATATAATATATTATAATACTAATAATTTTTGTAATCTAAATATAATTTTAAAAAAAAATCAACTTATACCGGTATGCTCAAAGCATTGTTTAATTTTACAATTAAAAATTAATAAAACATTTTGTGCCTGCACTATGCTGTTTTCAAATCTCTAAAAGAGGAAAGACTGATAAAACGGATTACCATTACAAATTATATGTAAAATCTAAAAACAAATTGTCAGAACGAATAATTATAGAAATGAGATGTTAAAATGAATTAGTAACTCAGGACGATCGTAACAGTTCAATTTGTAACAAAGTCTATCATCAAATCACAAGCTACTGCTGAAGTTAATGAGAAAAAAATATGGGACATCAATGATCAACAATCTAAAGATATTCATTATTGATGCGAAAGTAATTGACTTGCAGCCTTATCCTCTTTGTTCTGAGTGAATTCAAAGGCGCTTAAATCAGCTTAGTCCTTTTACAAAGCACCGAGAAATACTTTCTGAAAATATTCCCGAATCATGTCAGAATAGTCAAATTACAAAACAAAAATTTAAAAAATTTCGTTGATGATGTAATTAATTTTAATTACCGACAATCTTTTCAATGTACCGAATAGAACTCCCTTTTTAAGAGTAACAGGCTAGTGGTTGACAGATGAGTTTCAATAAGGAAGGGCAAGTATTGCGTATTCTTTCTTTTTGGAAAGTTCAATACAGTGCACGAATAGGAAGAATTAAAAACAACTTTCTAGGAAAACTATAAACTACAATCGATTAAGGTCTCCTAGTATTGGAGGATTATGGGAAAAAATTGTAGGCTCATAATTGTGGTTTAAGTCATGTTAATGCGCATCAGACACTTAACAATTGCACCTTATGAGTCATATTTTGCTTTCAACAAATCGTGAAACTGTAATGTCAACAGAAAGAATGTTAAACACTCAATCATCCTGCGCCAGTAAGCAATTATAGAAAATACAGAAAAACACTGGGTAAAACACAACACATGATCTATTCACTCGCTGATATTCAAAATTACAGCTAAAAAAAGTATAGAGCAGAGAAAAACTCTTTTAACTTATGCTATTGATAACATCTCTGTATAAGGTTCTGTCAGTTGTCTATACAAAAAAAAAAAAAAAAAATGTTCAACTTTTTAAACACTTGAAAAATAGCTGCGGAAGCAACGCGAAGTACTGTTGCATTAATATCCACATCGACATGGGAACATTTTAGTAAAACGAAAAATAACAACAGGGCTCTTTCTGGGAATCATACAACAATAAAAAAATCTCCAGAAGTCATGAAGGAAATTTTCAGCATATTACAAACAAGCTATTTTAATATCAACTTAATCTAATTAAATGAAGAATATATAAAAAAAAAAGAAGGGCATTATGAATGGCAAAAAGGAAGACAAAGTGTCAAATGTTTATGAAAGAGCTTCAACTTCTGAAAGATGGGATAAAAGTCGCCACCCCCCGCCCCCACTAATAGAGTTGATTTATGAATTCAAGCAGTGTGGTAAACGAAATTGATTTGAAGCAGCAAAATTCTCTAAGGAAAAGAAAAAGAAAAACACAAAAGTAAGTTTGATTCAAAAAATGAGAAGAATATTAATAATTCTACTGCTGGCCAAGAGACATGACTCCACGTCTTACTAAATATAAAACAATATTTGACGAAAAGTCCGTTATACAAATGAGGAATACTGTTTGTCTTACAGTTAAGCTATTGAGCAATAGAGACATTAGAGCACATCATCTATGACTGCTAGTAATTGACCTTGTAGATTGATAGATGCAAAAGGTATTAGTGAAAATAATCGCTATAAAAAATGAATATAATAGAACCAAACTAGGTGAAGCCAGGGCTAAAAATTTGTTTTGTAAATTAATAAAAAGTATTTATTTTTTAATATTTAATTAACTACAAAAAACTTTATTTTCTTAAAAATTCACCAGTACAAAACAAGACATTGCAAAAAATTTTTGGGTCAAGCTAATTAATATGTTATGAGAAGAAGAGGAGAGAAAAAAAAAAAAAAAAAAAAAAAAAAAAAAAAAAAAAAAAAAAAAAAAAAAAGAACCGAAAAAGAAAAAAAAAAAAAAAAAAGACACCTAAAAATCTCCTTGTGCGGAAATCACAATGAAATTAAATTTTGGGATTGTTGTAGGATGGTAAATTTTAACTAATCAATCGCAGGATTCCTATTAATCATAAAACTGACCCGATAACTGATATCGTGCAACCCCTAATTTTTCATGCTTTCAAGCAAAATTAATTTAAAGGCTCGATTGCAGAATTACATATCAAGTTACACCATGCACATTTAAAATGTTTTTTTTTTTCCCTCTCTAATTTTAAGAGTTTTAATCCTTCATTCCTGTCCAAACCTTGAACCTAAGTCATGAAGAATTTCTGTACTCCTAGCACGATCTTAGAGCTAGGCTTTTCTGTTGATCACTTCCCATGACACATCTTGATACGTATGTTAGGTTACTTTTGAGTATTGTCAATGCTCTTCTTCACACTCCAGTTCACGATAAAATAAAATCCATGTATGCATCCTCCTTCCACCCCCCACATTCTTCTTATTTCATACTTATCTTACATATTTTACTTCCTTTCTCTCTCATTAAATGTTTACTCTAATTGTCCCTGTGCAATCTCTATGATATAACATTTCTGTGTTCTCTTCTCTTACTATTATGTGGCGTTATTGTGTAGTAATAGATTTGTATGTTATGTCGCTATAATCATGGCTTCCCTCATTTTCATTATTTGGCTGTTTTGCTGCCAGTATTTATCGTATCGGTTCAAATTGTAATTTGGCATATATTTCACATAATCATATTGCAAATGTGTTAATAATCATTCGAGCCTGTTTGTGCATTCTGTAAATAGTTACGTTATCTGGTTTTTTCCTGCACATTCTTGCAATTTTTCAGTATTTCCTTCCTTCTCTTATTTCTCTCGACCATTGTTTTTTTTCTCTAAGATTGATCTTGGCCGATTTATCGGCTCTCTCAGTCTTTCTTTTTTTAGTATCCCCCTGTAAGTTCTTACTGTATGTTCTACATGTAGATCTGTCCAAGTAAGCATCTATCCTGAAGTGTTTCAACATTACATGCTCTTCTATTATGGTGATATCACTTATTTATATTCTTGCCTGCTTTGTATTGTCTTTCAGTCTTATTTTCTTTCCACTTCTGTTAATGTTTCTGAATTTCTTCTACCTCCAATCTCTACTCCTTCAGTTAATCTTTTCTTTTTTGTATGATGTGTTGTTTCATCATCTCGGCTCATACACCCATCTTCCATAAATTTACCTTCCTTACTCTCTAAAAAATTTACTAAACCATTATCTCGTTTATATATTCTATACCATTTTTGGACCCCATTCCTCCTCAATGTTCTAGGCACATAAATCCCTTTGCTTGCATGTTTTTGAGATTATTCTTATGGCATGTAAGCATTTTCTGTTTTTACGTCTATTCCCATATTCTCAGGGAACAAACCAAATCTATTATACAAACTGTTTGAGACGGAGTGACTGCCAGAGTTCTTAAAAGCGAATAAATGATCGTGTTTTAATCCATCTAAAAGCTTTTCATTCTTTTATATATTTCTTTTGTATTTTTTCTTCATTCCTTTTGGACATCTATTTTCCAATAATTCGATACCTAGATATTTGGAAGTATTAGCCTTCTAATTTCCGTTATTTCCGTATCAGTATCCTTATACTTACCAGCTTCTGTCTCTTCTTTTTTGAGGACTTAAAATGCCACACTTATCTAACCCAAAAATATCCAATACAATATATCCTGCGAATATCGGCCTTACAACCTCCATCCGTTTTTCGATCCTTTGTATTGACATATAATTAGCATCCATATAGAAAAGGTCATATTCTTTGCCTTGTCTCATTTCCATTGAGTAATTCTGATAAACCATTTTCAAGTTAGTTATTAAGTGTAGCTATAAAGCCATGGATAGAAGCCAGTAGAACAAACAGCGAGAGAAAAATGAGTTCTCCCCCTAAAGATACCTCTTTTATTTTGATTCCTTCTTATTTTTATTGCCCTTTCATACGCCAAATACCCAGTCTGTCCTAACAAATACAAAATCATGCTTCAGCATGAAAGTCTATAAACCAACTCATTAATTTTGTAGATCTTAAATACTTATTTTCCACTTATGAGGGACGCTATCATATGCCTTCTTGTAAAATCGATCCATACATACTGATAGTTTTCCCTTTCACATTTACATTTATCATTCTTGCTTTATTACTAACTGAATCCTTTGTTCACATTTAGCTCCTTATTACTGCATCCTTTTGTTCTTCATAATATGTCGTGCTCTAGGTGTGTTTGCCGACCCTTTCGTTCATGACTGCCAGTAATTATTTATTATATGGTTTAAAGCATGTTGGGCGTATTTACCCTAAATTCTGTCCTATTTTTGAATTAATATGTAATTCAACTAGTGAGCCATGCTGGAATTCTTCTTGTTTTCATCTATTAGTTGTTAAAACTTCGTTAGATGTTTATATAGTAACTTATTAGTCTCTTTAACCAATAACATTAGTTACTGATTCTTTTCCTGGTGCTTTCCAACTTCCACTCCTTTTAATATTCTCTTTACTTAAATTTTCTGTAATTCTTCCCCCTTCCATTGGTATAATCGCTATTATTTTGGCTACCATTTCTCTTTTTCACTCGGTCTCATTATTAGGATTAACTTCACTTTCATAAATTTCCTTCCAACACTACTTCTTCTTTAGATGGTGGTTTTTCTACTTTAATCGTATCCTTTCTTAATTCTTTATAGTGATAAAATCAATGACAATTTAATTAAGAGTATCAATTACTGAATTGATTGTCAAACATATATGTCTTTTTTAAACCCATCTGCAACTAGTATAGTTCTCTTCTAATTGCATGCACCAAGTAGTCCCCATTTCACCCTCTCTCTATATAGTAAATTCTGCACTTTTCTTTCTTGTTGTCAACTTCTCCATTTTGGAATGCAGGACAGCATGATTTTCATTTCTTAGGTTTCATTCTTTATCCACTGATTTCCAGGTGTTTTATCTCTTGTTTATTTCTATTTGTTTTTAAGTCCTTTGTTTTAATCCTAATGTGTCCCTAATTGCTCTAGCCAGTACGCATAATTATAGCCTGTTTATTCATGATATCACATTATGGTGCTATAATCTGGGCAAGCATTTTGTCAGCAATTCCGGTATATTTATTTAGTAACTACTTGATACTCGTCTTTATTCTTAACTTTTTCTTCCTAGAGTATATCTTCTGTAATAGGATATTTTAACCAACAATTCTTCTTCACTTTCGCAGTTGTTAAGCGTCTTCTTGTGGGTATAGCATAGGTAATTAACATCATTAAACATTGTCTTAATCAATCGTATGTTTCCCAACCTTTCATTCATTCGTATTAGTTTATTTTTCATCTTTCACTACTAAGACTACCTCTCCCGATTCTGGCCATCATTCCCAGCGTTTCATTAACTTTTCATCGTCAACCACTATATTCAAATTCTTTCTGTTCTCTGTTCTTTTTCATTACATTCTTCTATTTACAGTATTTCTGATAATTAGTATTTCTCTTTTCATTTCTGGGCATACCAGCAGTTTTTCAATTCCCTTTACTCTTATCCTTTACTAGTACTGTATTTTCTTGGTGTTTATTCTTCTTTACCATTTTAGTTGTTAAAGTTACAGATACAGGTATGTAGGTAGTGGAACTATTCTTGCTAGGCCCTTTTTTGTCAAGTTTATTCACATTTTCGTTGGAAAGTTATTACTAAATTATTTTTATTCATCCATCTCCACAAAATGGACCAAACCGTTAAATCATTAGTGATTAAAATATTATACTGTAGTATTATAAAAAGTTAACATTAAAACCAGAGATTATTATTTACAATTAAAAAGTTGGATACTTAAATTAATCTTTATTGTATCTTACCTCCTCTTTCGTCAGTGACACATTGATTTAAATTATTTTAATAAAGAATGACTTAACAAACAATTTTATAACTTTTACTCACTGAACACTTACTCTCCTCAGTCTACTTAGGAAAGAAAAAAACAAAGAATTTGAAAGTAAAAATAATATAAGATTGTAATCTTTTTACTAAAGTTTTGTAATAAATATTTAATCAATTTTGATAACATCGAATTTTATGAGAACAATGGGCTCAGATATGAAAGCAATATAGAAACCAACAGGAAGGAGAAGTAGTCCTGTTTTGAGAAAAGGAAAGAGAGTTTTTGAGTGAAGGAAAGGTTAAGATTAGATTTGAGAAACACAAAATAACAAATACCTGGGCTAACATTAGAATCCCTATCGGAGAACCCTGAGCTGGTTGAAGCGTTCGCCGGAGAGCCACGTATAGTAGTTATAGGTGTAATTAAGATTAAATGAGGTATAGAAGGAAATATGAATAGATGATAGAAAAGAAAAAAATGCGATAGTATGAAGTTATCTTAGATAGGAAAGTATTAATAGAAATACAAGGCTTGATGTAGGTTTAAGTTGCCTTACAGAAGATGCACAAGCAGCTGCATGACTATTCTAGAGATGAAAACATAAAAAGAGGTTGTTGTTTGAAGAAGCATATCAGAAAAATAGAGAAATAAGGTTAGGAGCGAAATGATGGCGACAATATCGCTGTAACAAAGAACTGAGCCTATTATTGTATTAATGGGAAAGATAACAGAGCCAAATAGTATGTATAGTAAGTAAATTAAAAAAATACAAGAAAAAATTTTCACTTTGATAATTAAGAAAGAGACAGCATGGCAAAAGTTTTGTCCAGATATAGAAAAACGAATAAAAATGTAAGATGTGGTAAGAAAGTCATGTAGGCCATAACGTTGATGAAAAAGACAAAAAGAATGCTATATGTAAAGAATGATAAAGACATTTACAATGTATGAACGAACGGATAGAAGTTACAAAATCTGGAAAATTTTGATTTTGCATTCAAAAAAGTAGGGGGTCTAGTTATGAAGTCTCCCCTTAAATTAAATATATGTTGGGGATAGAGTATTCTATTCAACTCTTCTTTATATTTATTTTTACGCTACCTAAATTATATAATCTAAGGGAAAGTTACTTTATTTGTGGTCTCTCCGAAAGGTTGATAATTACTACCAGAGCCCTTAATATCTAATCCGAGGCCAAATTTGGCATGTTTTAAGCAGTGATATAATTAAATTGTGCACCTGATAGCTAGATGATTAGTCTTTATCCTCTATATGGATTTGTTTATGGGACTTCACGGGTTGCAGATGTCCATGCAGAGTACCGAGACGAAGATGGCCTGTAATGAGAAAAAAAACATATATGTCATAGAAAATAAAAAATAAAAACAAACAAAGATTTACAAGTGGATTTAAAGCAATCATTGAAGATATAGGTTTATTAGTGTTTATTAACATGTGATCTGTAAGATCACAGAACTAAAAAAGGAATCCAATTAGTTTCATAAATCTTTTGCACTATATGATTGTGCTAATCTGAGTCATATGAACGAATGGGCAGTTTTTATGTTATGTGATATAGAAAGTTCAAATAACTAATAAAATGTAATACTTATATGCTCTCATCCGTGTTTCTTCTTCTACTTTAATTGATGCGAATACTATGTTGGCACAACGATGGTAAGTCGAGAGCTGAATTGCTGTCTCCTGGCAATCGGACAATGGTGATTCTTGCCTCCTGGCAAAATGGAATGATGGGTTTGTGCCACCCGGCACTAGAAAGACGATGCTATTACTAGAAAGATGATCCCAAAATAGAAAAGTGGTCCAAAATGGAAAGCTGATGTGCCAAAGTCTCCTATGAGTTGCTTCCAGATTTGTTCAGTTTCATCTTATCCATATTCAATTGATTTATTTGAGAGTGCACTGACATACTCCTTTCTTATATATATATATAATATATATATTATAATACATTTATTTATATTATATATATATATATAGTATAATATATATATATATATATATATATATATATATATATATATATATATATAATATATATATATATATATATATATATATATATATATATATATATAATATTATATATATATATTATATATATATATATATATATATATATATATATATATATATATATATATAATAATATATATTATATACTCCTGTATATCTTATATATATATATAATATATATTAGGGGGCTACTATACATTAATTTTTTTTTACTTATAGTAAAGGTATAAGTTATATTTTATTTTGCTTAAAATTTACTTCCTAAAATAAAATATAAGTTTACTTATTATTTCATTATGGTTTATGAATTTTTTTAGGACTTAAAGTGAGCTTATCAATGAGCATTATATATATATATATATATATAATATATATATATTATATATATAATATATAATATATATATATATAATATAAATTAATATTTTTATAATTATTTTATAATATAAATATTATAATATATATATATATATATATATATATATATTAGGGTGGAGTGAAAATTGTTTTGTTTTTTTCAAATTTATTTGGCTTACTCATTTGTTTATTGTATTGGACCCTAAAAATGATATAATTAATAATTTCAAGTCCATACCTTTATTCAACTCTCCCATATTCAAGGAAAAAGAATAGGGTCCACAAATGTGGCAAGCAAATCACATAAATGCTTTTTAACTTCAGAACCATACATAATTTACAAAACTGTTGTAGTATGAAATCGTTTTGAAATACAATCAAACATATATTTCAATGACTGTACATTGAGTGTACAAGTGTACATGTACTAAATGCTGAAAATACCACACATTGGGAATAACATTATGAAAATGGCTGTATTTTTGGACTTGTTACTACCTACAACTTTATCCATTATATAGCTACAATGAATAGAAACTATACTTTCCAAAACACAATTTCTTAAAATGCGACTTCAGATCCTTTTTTGTTTCAACCGATGGGAGAACTAAGCGACTTTTAATTTTGGCTCTAATGAATCCATCTCTGGAGTCGTGTGAAATCAATGAAGATGATGCATCAATTACCAATTTCACAGCTCGTTCGACTGCTTGTATGAGAATAGTGAAATGTTCAACCACTTAGCATCATTCTTCATATTGTATAAGTTTTTCTTCAGTGAGTTTTGAAGTTAATGACGGATCGCTAATGTCAGTTTCATTTAAAGAAATGATTTCACTCCAGTGTGTTGGATTTAGATTCAAGTTTGTTGGACGAAATTTTCTGACTTCATCTCTTGTTTAATTTGTAGTATTGTTTGTATTGCACGTTTGCAAAGTTCCCAATCACTGTCTGCCATCATTGAGAGAAGAACATTTTCTGCATGCGCGAAATATGAATTGCCCGCTACATACGGCTGAATTACATTTCGAAAGTCTTGCGGTAAATAACTCAATCTCTTTATTGCATCGAAAACGTGCTTAGGGTCATCAGCGAGATATGGTTTCAATTTGATATCAAACCCGTTGGGCCCATAGTTTGTTACAATGAATAAAACTAGACTGCGTAATTCAGGCGTAGGAGAGTTTTGTGAGATATAATGGCAACAGATCCTGTTAGATAGAGTTATCCATAAAGAATTATTAAAAGGGTCCGACTTCCTTTTTTCTAGATCTTTGTCAACGAATCCTTTTCGTATAGTACAAATTATTTTCAACAGATATTGCTGATCAGAACTGAGATCATCAATAACATTATCTGGAATGTCTGGGAATTCTTCTTGAACAGAAATAGATAAAAGCTTCACGACGGGGTTTTCATGACAAGTTTTTAAAGCATTACGGATAGGTCCACTAAACGTTGATGGGCCACTTGCCTTTCCCTCATTGTGCATAAAAAGATGTATCAAAGGAAGCTCATTTGTATGTAGCATACAGATGTTCCACTGCAATGGCCTTTTTAATATGTTTTCAATAGGACGATTTATTCCACCGATACATCCAGTATTAACATTTGTACTGTCACATCCAATTACTTGTATATTTTGATCCTAATTTGTTTCTGTCAAGTAAGATAGTATGCTTCGTGCTATGTCAAATGCCTTTCCTGTCCTTGGACTCAAATGGTTGATATTCTCCACCTGGTTCACCTATCAGTACGCAATGCTCTTCGTTAATTACATCTTTGTACAACCTTCCACCCTTATTTATTTTCACTAATGTTCTGTCTTTCCGCCCATCAAAATATATGAATTTCACATTTCCACAGCTTTCCGAATCTAACATCTGCAAAGATTTACGCAACTTCTGTCCCTCTCTTTTAATCTTAATCCGGTCTATAAAGAAATCACAATTTCTTCGTCAACGATGCCTAAATCAAGCAAAGTAGCCGAAGCAATAGCAGATGTAGCTCTATCTGAGATACCAAATCTGTCGGCTTCCATTGCTAGGTTAGGTAAGGATATTGTCATTCGGTTAGTGGGGAAATTGTTATAGTCTGATGGAGGTGTTTCTTCTCAGGTGCTGTTAGAATTGCTGGAATAATCAGTAGTTAGTGAATCATCAATGCTGCATTGTGGTTCTTGGTGCATGCCAATAGCTTTTTTATGCATACTTTCCTGCTCCTTCAGCTTCGTTCCTCTATTTTTTGCTATTTGTCGTGAACGAGTAATATCTACATTACAGATTACCATTCTCCAAGAATTTCCCTAGTCCAGTAAGAATTTCAATTCTTCTTTGGGTACTTTGCATTTTTTCGGACAGTTACACAACACATGAGTTCCTCGGCAGTTAGCTATATGACAGTCAGAAATTTTATGAGAAACAGTTAGACATTTGCAGGCACTAATGTCAGATAATTCTTGTAAAGCAGCAATGAATGTCTCGATAAGTGTTTTGGTTTTCGAACGTTTGATGTGTGCAAATTTGTCAATAAGTCTTTTAAATTTATTTATCAAAGGTTTCTTAGCAATAGCAGGTATTGATGCAAGTCTCCACAAATCCAGCAATTTATCTGCCATCTTACAAAGAATGTCACTGCTTGATAATGGGCCTCCCTTTAACAGAACGAAGTATCTCCCAACTTGTAGATTAGTTGGTAGGACATTACTCGGAAGTTTATTTTCATTCCCAAATATGAAATGCTTACTTACCGACTGCCTAGTTAACAATGTTTTTGGCATTTTACTGAATTAAATGATAATAAGTTATCTAAGAAATCAATGTCATTGACAGGACTGAAAATAAAAGATAAAAAAGTGTAAATATAATCATCATTATACATTTTTAAACGGTAAATAAATAATACTTAAATGAGATAACAAACAGTTGCCAGCCAATAACAACAAAAACAAAACAAAAAAATTACAATTTAATTAATAAACATAAAGAGTTTCCTAAATAAAAAACCGTATAACTGCTGCATACCATTGTCTAGACGTGATTTCCAATTTTCAACTTCACCATTTTACCCTCCAAACTGGGGGCCCTTAAGGGTACATGGTAAATTTAATCATGGTTTTAGGACTCCTGTGGGGCCATTACCACAATTTAATTAACAAACATAAAGAGTTCAATAAATTAAGAACCGTATAACTACTGTATACCATTGCCTAGACACGATTTCCAATTTTTCACCTTCCACCATTTTTGTCCCCCCCCCAAACTTGGGGCCCTTAAAGGTACATGGGAAATTTAAACACGGTTTTAGGACTCCTGTGGGGCCATTACCATAATTTAATTAATAAACATAAATAGTTTCCAAAACAAAGATGCGTATAACAGCTGTATACCATTGTCTAGAAACTATTTCCAATTTTTCACCTTCCACCATTTTTGTCCCCCAAACTGGGGGCCCTTAAAGGTGAATGGGAAATATAAACGCGGTTTTAGGACTCCTGAGGGAACATTGCAGTCATCCATAGTTGAGGAAATTTGAAATGATACCATCTCTCCACCACACACACACCACCACACATATATATTATATATTATATATTATATATATATATATATTATATTATATATATATATATATATATATATATATATATATATATATATATATATATATATATATATATTAAATAATGTACTTTAACGTAGTATCATTTATTTATATAGCATAGGAACCCTGGGTAGTGAGGATAAGTTTTTAAAAAATTTTATTAACACTTTTCACAAAATTATATTATTCTTAAGTTTCAAAAGAATTAATTCAATCTTTCGTTTAGCTAGCTTTCGTCTCATTTCGAGACCTCTCCAGACAAAAGGAAGGAAGAAGTTTAAGATTCATCTTATTGTGATATTTGTTCTAGTTGGTAGTTCATTTTTTTGATGATATTATTAAAGTATTGGGATGCTTTCAAATATTCGTTCTGTATTGGATCTATTTTTATTTCACCCGGTTACTTGTAATTATTAGAGTTGTAAATGCAGAAAGATTCTATTATATTACGGTTGGTACTATTGTTGATATTTCTAACGGGATTTATTGCATTTATAATGATGGAGTGGTTGGAAGCTCTGCGATGATTGGTTAGTGCTAAATTTATGCAGTCTTTTCTTAAATCCAAGTTGTTTTGATTTTCTCTTCTTGTTAAATCGGGTGTCTCCCCTATGAATGTTTTGTAACACATTTTACAAGGAATATGGAAGACACATTATTTTGAGAGATTGGTTGTGTGTTTAGGGGGCGTAGTGTGTTTTTTAATGTAATGTTATTAGAGGGAATGAGGTTGATATTTTTGGTGGATGAAAGGTTTAATATGGTGTAGTGGCATATAGGGTACAGGTAAACATGTAGTAGGAGATTTTATTGTGGAATCAATGTTATAATATTTTTTGAATGCTTTTTTTGTATGCCTGTGTGATGAAATAGTAAGGATATAATAGAGAAGTAAAGACCTTGTGTGTATATTGTGTTTCTGTTCGTAGTAGAGGAGGTGAGCAGATGCGAAACTCTCGCAAGTAAAGGGAAGATAAGGGCAAGTTTTGTGTTTCTAGTATGATTGGAGAGCCAATGGATGTAGTTGGGTGAAGAGATAGGTTTTCTATGGATAGTGTATAGTATTTTTGAATGGTTTTTCCAAGAGAGTAAAGTGTCAAGAAATGGTAACGTGGAATTGGTAAATTGAACAGAGAAATGTATGGTATTGATGAAAGAAAGAACATCTGTGGGATTGATGTTGTGGGGTATGGCGGCAAAAATGTCGTCTACAAATCAAACCCAAGTACTATTTGTGAGGAGAGGATGGGGAGGATGTAATAATATTCTATTAATTCCATATAGATATTGCTGAGAATGGGGAAGAGGGAAGAACCCATACTGAGACCTGATGTTTGTTTGTAGAACTGTCCATTAAATTGAAAAAAAAATTGTGTTTGAGGAAGAGTAATATAAGATCTTTGAGGAGGTGAAAGGGAAAGGTTAAGTTTATGTTTTGTTCGTTGATGTAACGTTCGAGTAGGTCCAGTGTATAGGGGATTGGAACTGAGGTAAATAAGGACACAGCATCAAAGCTATATTATTAGATCCTTCACCATCCTCTCCTCACAAATAGTACTTGGATTCGCTTTGTAGACGACATTTTTGCCGCCATATTCCACAACACCAATCCCACAGATGTTCTTTCTTTCATCAATACCATACACCCCTCTGTTCAATTTACCATAGAATACCCTTCCAATTCCACGTTACCTTTTTTTGACACTTTACTCTCTCGGAAAAAACATTCAAAAATACTATATACTATCCATAGAAAGCCTACCTCCTCACCCAACTACATTCATTGGCTCTCCAATCACACCAGAAACACAAAACTTGCCATATTATCTTCCCTTTACCTGCTAGCGTATCGCATCTATTCACCCCTCCCCCCTCTTTCTACGAAAAGAAACACAATACATACACAAGGTCTTTATCTCTCTATTATATCCTGACTATTTCATCACACAGGCATACAAAAAATAGCATCCACTAAAAAAATATATAAGACATTAATTCCACATATTAATAAAATCTCGCATACTAATATTTTGTATGTTGAACTCTATATGCACTACACAATTTAACCTTTCATCAATCCCCAAAAATATCAACATCATTCCCTCTAAATAATATTTACAAATTACAAAACAATTTAAAGCAACGTAAACACACAACCAATCTCTCAAAACAATGTGTATACCAATTCCTGTAAAATTGAACAAAACAGTACATAGGGAGACTTCTATGACTGATTTAAACAAGAAGAAAATATCAGAACAACTTGGATTTAAGAAAAAAATATAAATGCAATAAATCCCATTAGAAATATCAACATAGTACCCAAACCGTAAAATAATAAATATTTTTTCTGGGCAATAATTCACAACTTTACATAATTCAACAAGCAACGCGTGGAAGTGATAAATAAATAGATCTCAATACAACGAACGAGATATATCTGAAAACTCACCTCAATACTTATTTAATATATCAATATCAAAAAAAATGATCATATAATAAACCAAATAGAACAAGTTCCCCAATAATTATCGTTTACAGGTGGTTGAAAACTCCTTTCCTTCCGTTTGAAATTTTTGAATTTGTAGACAGAAAGCCAGCTAAACGTAAAGAATTTAATTATTTTTTGAATATCTTACATAGTATATATAAAATGGAATAAAAATGTAATAAACATTTTTAAAAAGTTATCATTAATACTTATAATATATGTTAATATACTAATATATTATATATATATTAGTATATATATATATTATATACTATATATATTACTAATTACTTATTATATATATATATTAAATAATTATATATTATATATATATTATATATATATATTATATATATATATAATTATAACGGTGCTGGCACTAAGATAAAAAGTTAATAAGAAGGCACTAAAATATTTAAACTTTGCTTGTGATCTTGGTATAATCGAAACAATGAAGAGTGGGAATCTCTTCTATCAATGTGAAAAGATAAAAGCATCAGACTGAAGAATTCTGCTACTTTGTAAACAATTGGACAATAGCTCTCCCAGCTCCATTTTAAGACTGTGATATGTACAAAAAACTAGGCAATAAGAACAGGATGCACAATTATAGGGAAAATGGTTTATTATACATAAAATAAGAAATGCATAATCATTGCACACATAAAAGTATTAACTATAGCAAGCCAGATCAGTTCTAAAAGCGAAAAAATGCTAGGATCTTAAAGTAAGAATATTGTAAACATTAATATATATTACTTACACACTCAAAATTATTACATGCTTAATAAGCACTTAAGCATTGGAATAATCCTCATTCGTTTATAAATTTTTATATATCACCTAAAATGGATTTTTTTAAATCACGATCATTCGTAAAAGATACATTTATATATTATATATTAATATAATATATATATTATATATATATAATATTTATATATATATATATATATATATATATATTATATATATATATTAATATATATGATATATTTATATGATATATTATATATAATTGTATATAATTTAATATATATATATATAATTATATATTATAATATATATATATATATATATACTACTATATATAAATTATAAATATAATATATTATATATAATATATATAATATATATATATATATTATATATAATATAGTATGAATAGATATTATATAAATTAATACAATATATATTTTATAATTATATATATATATATATATAATAAACTATATATATATTAATATATGAATATATATTATAAATATTATATATATATTATATATATAATATATATATTAATATATTAATTAATTTAATTAATATTAATATATATATAAATATTTATATATATATATATATAATATATTAGATATATATTATATATAATATATTATATATATATAATATAATTATAATTATATATATAAGATATATTAATATATATTATAATTAATTATTATTATTTATATATTCATATAATTTATAATATATAATATTTAATATATATATATATATATATATATATATATCTAGTATATATAGATCTATAAATATTATATATATTCTAGATAGATTATATATTCTATTTAATATTTATAATATTATATATATATATATATGTATATACTATATATATAATATATTATTAACATGAATATATATATATATAATAATATAATAAATTATATAATTAATTATAGGATTATAATATATATATATTATAATATTAACATGTTCTTTAATTAATATATTTACATAATATATATATTATTGAGAGTGTTATAAGTTTATTTAATTTTATATATTCTATATATTAAAATGAGCTCAATAGTACACAGTAAAATTAATATTTATAAATATTATTAAGTTATAAATTATAAATAATTATTAATATATTTTCTAATATATATATATAAATGTTATATTATATAAATTATATGAATATAATTATTATATTATATTTATTATTAATTTAAAGTATAGTATATTAATTAAATACATATATATTTATATATAGATTATATATCTTATGATATTATATTATTTATATAAAAGATCCCGATATTAATCTTGTTTAAATTAATTTATAATTTATTATTATTATGATATTATATATAATTTAGGGTAGGATTATATTATATAGGGTAAGTACGAGAGTAATATACCGTATACTAATAATATATTTACTATAGGAATAGTATATTTTTAAAACGTATTCAATTTATTATTTATAATATTATATATTAAATATTATATTATTATATTATCTTATTATATTTATTATTTATATTATTTAGTAATATTATTATATCTAGGAATATTTAATTATATACATTAATAATAATCTGTCTACAACATACTTGAGGGACTACTCTTACAAACCTCTAAATTTTTATAAATACTCTTATTGTATTTATAGTATTATTTTAAAAACCATATTAGGTTTATATTTATTTCCAACATTATCTAAATATAACTTTAGAAATAAATAAATAAATAACTTTAATAACTTTTAACTTTAGAAATATGAATAATAACTTATTTAATATAAGTAAAATATATAATTATATATATTATATGAAATATTTATTATATTTTCGTACTCACGCTTATCTTACTTATTCTTTTGTCTTTCATGTTTTGTAATCTTATTTTTTTAAATAAGCTCCATTTTTATTTTTTTTATGGATTGATCGTGGTCACAGTAATAACCACTCTCCATTTCCACAGTTATATTCTCTCATAGTTTAAAATTTTTCTTGGATAATATTAATCTTATAATTAATATAATTAATCTATTATATAATATTCTAATATCGTTAATTCAAAAACTGTCAGATTAATAATATTCAATACTGCAATTTCATTAATTATACATAATTAACATGAATTAAATGATTACCTTTTAAAGAATACTATATAATTAGGTAATATAAATAAAATAATAAATAGTAATAATTAAGAATAAGAATAAATATATATTATAATAAATAAGTAATAATAATAATTATAATAATAATAATAATAATGAATAATAATAATGAACAAACATAATTAAAAATAATAATAAAATAATAATGAATATTAATAATTATATATAAACTAAACTATAAAATAATTAATTATAAAGAATAATGAAATAATATATAATTAATAAATAATAAATTAATAATAAATAATAATAAATATCAATAATATAATAATATTATAATATTATATCAATAAATAGTATATAATATAATATATAATAAAATAATAATATAATAATGTAATAGATAATTAATATAATAATAATTACAACTTATTTTATAAAGTTTGGTTTAATATCTATTTGGTCAGGTTGCGCCTGCTTCATTCAGGGAAAATTGTATTGGGCAAATTATAATTCAAGATATTTTTTAAGAGTATTATAATTGAGGGAAGGGTGGTTATGTAAGAAATATGTTTTTTCAGAGAGACATAAGAAAGTTCCAATTATAGGGAAATATAATAAAAGAAATAAATATAAATGATAATTAAATAAACAATGAAGATAAATATTAATATTTGAAATAAGTTATAAAATCACATTGCTTCAAACCGGCATTCATAAAATGGTATATAAAATTTCTGATTTAAAGAAGAAAAGTTAAATATAAAAAAAGTAAATTATATTGTGATTTGTTACATTTTATATCAAAGATAATAAAAGGCTAATGGAAATGTAAAAAGGTTGATAAAGAACAAGAAAGAAAGGGGAGATGTCATATACACGAAACAGGAAAAGTTTGAAAAAGTTGAAACTATTAGAGTTAACCCGACCTTCAAAACCTAAAGAAATTCATAATTAATCCTTTCCACCTTCAATGCTCTTTTGCTTTTTAATAAAACCGGTTCCTAATAATAAAAACGACGATAAATTTTCAGAAGATGAAAGACTTAACTACGAATCTAGACAATTTGTAATTCAAATAGTTTTATCTCTTATTTATTAGGACTAATATATATATATAATAAATATAGTTTAACCTTATATAATAGTTATTAATAATATTATATGATAACTAATTATTATAAGTATTATATATTTTATAAATATTATATCTTTAGAATAATATAATTATATATTAAATCATAATTATAAATATACTAATTATTATATATTATTATATATCAATTATATATAATATATGAAAATTATTAATAATAAATTATAAAAATAATTATAGAAAAATATTATTAAGTTTATTTAATATATTATAATATATTATAATAAATTATAATATATAAAGTTATATATAAACCAGTATATAAACGTTAAAATAATATTATTATACATGTATATTTATAACTAGCAGTACTAATTGTATGATAATATTTTTAAGTTTATTAGGTAAAAATTTATTTAATATTTACTTTTGCAGTTTAAACCTAAATACACATTGTTTTTCTTGAAGTGCTATTCAATTTTGTGTTATTTCTTTACAACATTACTTTCAAGACTCTCTACCCATTAAAACTTATTCATGAATGATAATATTAATTTTACTGATATCTATTTAATTAAG
Source organism: Trachelipus rathkii (assembly GCA_015478945.1). Classification (NCBI taxonomy): domain Eukaryota; kingdom Metazoa; phylum Arthropoda; class Malacostraca; order Isopoda; family Trachelipodidae; genus Trachelipus; species Trachelipus rathkii. The sequence continues at coordinate 26,027 of JABUQX010040153.1, forward strand.
ATAGCTTATATAATACATTTCATAATTTATTTAATTTAATAATTAAAATTATTGAATTTTATAATATTTATTTTAATATAATTTCATTTGTTATAATAAAGTAAACATTGGACAATTCTGTATTTATCCCTTTAATTCTTTATTTGAATAAAATTCATATTTGTCTTTAATAATTGAAAAAGCTTTTTAAATCATGGAGTAATATATATAATATATTATTATGTTTATATATTAATTATTATATATGTTTATATAATTATATTATTATAATGTATTATATATTGATTATATTCCATATGTTTATTAATTAACTATAGTTGAATTATATTATTATAATTTTATATGATTATTTATTTTTATATTATTTATTCCTTTTGTATTATTATTAATTATTATATTTATTTATTATTATTATATCACATACTTAATATATTTATATTAATTAATTTATTATATTACATTTTATTATATAATCATTAATTAATTAATAATAGTACCCTCATATTATTTGATTAGAATTATAGCTAGTTTTTAATTATAGCAAACTCCACATTTTAGGTATATTATATTATATATTAATCAATCAATTAATAGTATAGGCACAAATTTATTATATTTATAATTTTGACGAGGGTTAAATTAAGAGTGATATTTTTTATTTTTTATATTATAATTAACTGGAGTTACTTAAAGAATAGTTATTTAAGGAAAAGTTAATGAAAGTTTAGAAAGTTATGAAAATAAAAATAAAGAATTTGTTAGTAAAGGGGTATTTCTTGGAATCACAATCGGTTATGGATGGTAGTTAATGTTAGTTGAGCGGTGGCATGAGAGGGCGAGGTGGGGTGTGTTTCACTCCTTTTGTCTACCGTGCCGTGTCTGTGTGTGTTTAAGGGTAGACAAGGCGTTTGTGGGACTATTTTGATTCTAATAACTACTTTAGGCAAAGTGTTTTTCTTTTAAAGTTATCAAAATTTTATTTTCTTTGACCATTTTGTTAAAATCGTTCTTTTATTTAGAAAATATTCTTCATTATCTCAGTCTTCTTAACAATCTAACGTTTGAAAAGGATCCGTCTTGGATGAACAGCTATCGAAATGTTATTTACTTATAGAATGTTTGTGAAGACACTCCTCTTGGTGTGAGGAAATTACATGTCTTAAAAAGTGTAAAAATATTTCTGCAATTATTTGGATTTCTTAACATTCTTTTTTAAAATTATATAGTATATATATATATGGTGTTTATATATATATATTTATAGTTATATAATTATAATAATATTCAAAATAAAAAATATAAAATATATAAATAATACTAATATATTATACATACCATAAAAGTCAGCACTTAGTATTAAAAGCACAAAAATATTATAATAAGTAGTATTCCACCGGTATTAATTACTAATATAATTACGTATATATAATTTATATTATTATCATATTATATAATATATAATATATATACTATATATATAATTATTAAATTAATTATAATTAACTATAATATTACATATAGTATTATTATATATATTATATTATTATGTATATATATTTTGTATAATAATCTCTATATTATATACCTTAACTTATAATTATATATTATTACAGATTAAATTATATAATGTATATATATTATATATATATACCTGAGAATTTCAATTGAAAAGGGAATGTCCAATTAATTGAAAATGGTTGTTATGCATACCAAAAGTGAATACGAACTTTTCAGAATATTAGAATATAATACACAACTGCTTTAAAAGTCTTATAAACATCAAAACATTAAGATATTTGAAGTTTTCTAAATTAAAAGGTAAAAACTTGATATGAACATGGAGGCTTTCTAGTTTAAAATTTATTAACAACATAAAATTTAATGGTTTGTTCAATTAAACTAAAAAAAAATTGAATTTGTTATAAAAAATGTATTTTTATCTGAATTTTATCTTTATTTGTTAATTCTTTTTCTAAAATTTGTGCTTAGAAGAAATCCCAAAGATGTGAAAAAATATATATAAATTTACACTTTATTTTCCTGCAAATTATTCTCTTAGATTATCCTTAAATAAAATAACGGGACACAAAATGAAGGAACAATTAAAATGAAATAAGAAAGTGGAAGAAAATATATTATTATTATTATTATTATTATTATTATTATTATTATTTATTATTATTATTATTATTTTATAATATTATTATTTATTTATTTATTATTATTATTATGTATCACAATCAAACCATTCACGTGATTATTCTATCTACGTTATTTCATTATTACTTAATGATATAAAACTTATATTAATTATTATTTATAGTACATTCTTAGACATTATTTATTAAATAAATTTTCCTATTATTGTAATTATTGTCCTATTCTTTGACTTATATAAATATATTGTCTATTATCATGATTATTTCCTTATTCTTCAATTATAATTTTATTAGTATTGCATTATAATATTTCTCACTTTATTATTATTATTACTCTCTCTAATTATTATTTATTATTATTATTATTATTATTATTATTATTATTATTATTATTATTATTATTATTATTATTATTATTATTATTATTATTATTATTATTATTATTATTATTATTATTATTATTTGGAATATGCATTTAAACTTCAAGTTTTCTAATTAAGTTCATCTACAAAGCATTAAATTTTCTTAAAAATTACTTAAAACAAGTTATTATAATCTACAAACACTTTATATGATGGCACGCGCAAGAGATTAAATTTGAAATATTAATTTACAACATTGTAAGCGGTTTAGTTCACATCAAACGTTGAATTTCGTCAGGGGTTATAACAATAATTGCGCTTAGTTTCTTAAATTACAATTGTGATATTATGTAGTACTGTTATGTTTAAAATAATATCTTAACTTTCTGGTATTCAATCCAATAAAATTTCGTTATATCCGTCATTTTTCAGGTTTTAGATCGTATGAATTATATAGCAAGACCTTGGGACAATTTTTAATTAATATTGAATCATTTCGTGTAAGAGGAAGTAAAATTTCTTTTTGAAGGTGTTGATTATTTTTCTGTAGATGTTATTTGGTTATGTCTATATCATTTTTCGATACACGGAGGAATGTTTTCACACTTAGAGGGAATTATACTAATTCTCGCCTTTGTTTTTTTAAAACTATGTTTGAGAATGCATAAAAAGAAAATTTTAAGAAAAATAGAAAAAAGGGGCATTCATTTGGTGGTATTATACAGGAAAAGTAGTGGGACTTGTTGTGAGGGATTTACACGCCATATATAACAACATAGTTAGTAAAATCGAAATTGATTCGAGACTCGAAAGATAATACTTGAAATATAAGTATTAATTGTGAAGAGCAACCGAATTTGTAGCATAAATTTTATTTCTTTTTCCTCTTGATTGATAAAAAAAGGTTGACAGTTCCGCTCTCTCACGCGTAATTTAATATATTAGTTTTAAGATCAGGTATGTGAATAAAAGTTTTAATAATTTAATCAATATATATAAAAATTTAATGCACAAATCGGATAAATTAATTATAATATAATACTTATTTATATATATAGAAATATTTATAAACTAGTAATGAATTATAATGCTAGAGTATATATTATTTACTATATGTATATATATATAGTATTATATATATATATGGCAATTATAAGATAAAATATCTACATATAATAATTAATATTATAAAGCATATTAATATGAATATATGATGATGGAACTATATATACTCAATAATTATAATATTATTTATTTTAAATATTATTACGTAGTTTAACACTTATTATTATAAAAAGCTATTTATCTTAAGAGAAATGAATTTAATTATAGTTTATTACGGAAAACTGTATATATTGAAAAAATAGGACCGGAACCAGAAATATAGTAATTGTAAAATTGATGTGGTTTTAAAAATAACCTTTACACAGTTTATATTAACACTGTAACGACTCACTATTTTCACACCTAAATGAAACTTGATTATTATATTTAATATTATATAAATTAATTTAGAGTTGAATTTCACTTTTCAATAGTTTTATGTATGGTTTAAAGGTTAAATATCAGATTAAATTAAATGCTATTCAAAAACTCACGTAAAGGAAAAATTTTTTAGAATATTAGGTTCGTTGGTTACACACGCAGATATGGGCATTTTTTCGGGGTGTATTTTTTTACTAAATGCCGCAGTTTTTTTAAGGGGAAATATCCGTACTCTTATTTTGTTGTTCTTTTTGTCCTCTTCTTTGTGGGTTTTTGCTCAGATTTTGCTCAATTAGGTTGGATGTTTTGCTTCGTTTTGCAATTTAAGAGAATCAGATCATTTTATAAATTTATTCAATATTATATAATTATATCTAATTATTATCTACTCAATTTGTACTTACTCGAATTTTCAGTTTAGCATTATGGCCTAAAGTTTGCTAAATTACTGTATATACTTTACTTCATAATTTAATTAGGTTACCAGGTAAATGGCGAAAGCAATCTATTCATTAAAGATATGTTATATTATTATATTATCTCATGTAATATTTTATATTATTAATTTAGTATTATTAGTTGTTTATTATATAAGATAGGAAGAATGATATTATTGAAAATAATTATTAATTATGCATTAATTAGAAAATTTTTTAATTATAATATAAATTTATATAATTATTATTATTAATTATATTCGGTTTATATATTGGTAACTTCTGTATCCCAGAATATGACATTTTCATAATGTAGTTATATAATTATAATTACTAATTGAAAAACGAAAAATTTTAAAATTTTATGATTATATAAAGAATATAAATTATTTATTTTTAACCTAATCAAAAAACTTGTATTGATGCTAAACATGGCCACAAAGTATTTTTCATTTATTTAATTTCTTCATGAAGAAAGAGCGTGTCTGTCATTCTTAAAGACTAGGAAGATTTAATAATTTCTAGAATAAATAGTGTCTCAGGCAAGAATATATTTTAAGGGGTGAGCTTTCTTTGTGTCATTAATATAATTTATCACTTGGGAATTAAACATCTGGAAAACTGCAGCTGGTAATTTGGCACACGGATTTTTATGATAATAAAGGAATTGATTATTTGGTGGGGTCCGGTTGAGTAAACAGTAAGTTTGTATTCTAGGTACGAAAAGGGATACCAACCTAGGGTGTGCTATGCAAAATATGTGAGATAAAATTTAACACATCCACGCCACGAGTGAAAGGCTTTAGATCAGAATCCTTGTGGAGTGATAATACTCCATTAAAAAGCAGCCAGAGTGATTAAAAGAGATGAACTAATTTTTCCCTGCACTAAATGAGTAGAGTGAGTAATAAAATACAATACAATAATCAGATAATAATAATAATAATAATTAATACTGCTTTTAACCTAAAATCTAAATTTTACGATCAATTAAAACACATTTATATAAAAGAACTTACAGAGAAAAAAGTGACAACGAATAAACAAACCGAATTTGTTATATATATATGAATAATTAATTATAATATAATAATAATAATAGTATATAATAATAAATTAATAAATGATTCATTTTCTAAGTTACTAAATATAAATCAATTAATTATCTATATATAATAGATAATAATAATAATCAATAAATACAATAATATAATTTACTTACACGTAAATCGAAAAATAATACAAGAAATAATCAACAAAAATTTTAAAGAAATTCTCACTAATTAAAAATATAATAATTAAAATTATATATAATGAGTTTCATGCATCGAAATTAATATATTACTAATAAAAAAGATAAGAAAATAATTAATAATTTAATTAATAATAATTATTAATAAAAAGATAAATTCTTAATAATAAATATATAAATTAATTTAAATAGATAATATGTCAGCAATATTCCAATATGGATATAATATTTAATATAATTACTAAGATACATTATAAAACAATTATACCACTACCACTTGAACACCCGTTGATTCCAGATCATCATGAATTAGTGCTAATCTTATTAATTTGCAATACATAATAATAATAATAACTGAATAAAAAAGTAAAATTATCAAGAAGTAACCAAAATTAAAAAAATATTAAAAATATAAATAAAAATAAAAATAAAAGTGGAAAAAAATGAGAAAAATGATACATATATATATATTACCACATAAGTAATCCTTAATATTCTCCCCTCATAATTAAATAATTAATAACTAACAGTAATAATGCCAGCGAATCATAATAATATTCCAAATAATAATTAAAAAATTAATATATAATATTAATTTATATTAAACATTTAATAATAAAATAGATACATAAATTCGGGTCAAATTTTGATTCAGCAAATTTTTTCGAATTTGTAGTTAATTGAGTTAAAAGTTTAAATGGTTGTTAGGCCTTTATCGTTTTATTTTTTTATACTTTTATTTTATCTATTTCTGCTGTCGGTACAAATAAATTTATCTTTTATGGATTTTATATAACCTCAACACCTTGATCAAATATTTGCAGGAGCGAGTAATAATCAGTGAACATAATATATAAATATATGTCAAGATATAATCAATTTTAAATATAATAGAAGTTTATTTTATCTATTTATTTTTGATCCTCATATTTTCGCATTTATTATTAAAAATTTAAAATTTTATTAATTTATTAATAGTATTATTATTATGAAGTAATTAATTATTGATTATAAAATTATTATTTTTAAACTTATTTCCATATGAATTACGTTATTATTAGATCTTTTTCACTCACTCATCTCACTTTTTATTTATGTAATTTTATTATTATTCATTATTCATTATCTTAATATTTTATTTATTATTTTGAAAAATATTATTATTATTTTAATTAATATTTAAAAAAAAATATGATTTCACAAAAGATTTTATTTTTAATTATTATTATTAATTATCTTTTATTTAATTTATTATTTATTATTAAATTATTATTCATATTATTATTTATTTTAATATTATTAATTATATTAATTATTTATTATTATATTTGTATTTTATAGTAGTTAAGGTAGTTGGGTAAGGTAGTATGTGTAGTGATTTAAGATATAGTGAGTATAGGTACGGTAGTAAGTTAGATAAGTAATAGTTCTAAGAGTAGTAGTATGTATTTAGATATTAAGTATTAGAAATATGGTATTAAGTAGAAAGCTTGGTAGTTAGTGTATTAATGGGATTAGTATAATAGTAGTAGTTAGTAAGTAGTAAGTTAGTATCAAGTAAGTTAGTAGTCAGTAGTTAGTAGTAGTTCAGTAGTAGTAGTAGTAGTATTTTTAGTGAAACACATACATATTATTTACCTGATATATAAATTTCGTATTGTTTGTCAGTAAACATTTTTAGGATAATGCTAGAGAACAACTTGAAAATGAGATATAATTTATTATAATATTTTTCTCCAGACGGCTTTGTTTTCTAACTTGGAGTAATTAAAGTGAATAAATTTCAAAATTTTTCTTCTCAAGATGTCGTGCGTTATACAAAAAATGGGTTAGGAGAGAAATATAACTTTTTTTATCATTATTTTATTTGCAAGCTGTTCTTTAGAAACACTCTGAAAATGTTGCCTGCAAAGCAAATGGAAATTTTTAGAACAATGAAAGGAAACATATTTCATTTAAACTATAAATTTGATATCAATTCTTTATATTATAATTATTATTATTATTATTATTTTAATATTATTTATTATTATTATATTATATTATATTATTTATTATTATAATATAACTTATTTATAAAATTATAATTTAATTCTTTTATGTATATTTATTATTATTATTATTAAATTAATTATTATTATTAAATAATAAATTATATATATTTATATTTATATATTATTATTATTATTATTATATGATAATTATTATTATTATGTATTATTATTATTTATTATATTATTATTATATTAGTATTTAATTATTTTATTCATTATAATTATAATTATAATTATTATTATTATATATTTATTATTATTTAAAATATTACTTTATGAAATGAAAGAATCTATTTACTATTATTATTATTATTATTTATATTATATATATTAATTAATATTATTATTATTATTATTATTATTATTATTATTATTATTATTATTATTATTATTATTATTATTATTATTATTATTATTATTATTATTAATATTATTAATTATTATATAATATATTATATTATTCATTATGATTAATTATTATATTATATTTGATATTCTTGTTCATATGACCGGATCTTTCATTCGAGTAATTGTGTACTCAAAAGCAGGTTAAAATAGTTATAGAGATATAAATGTTCGACAATATATAATTTTTCACGAAATAACCCTAAAGGAATATTCATATTTTATGCTATTGAGTAGTTGTCATAAATATTTTAATTTCAGATGATATAATTAGCAATAGCAATTAAAGTCTATAGAAAAAACCGGATAACTATTAACGTCAATTTTTTGAAATTATATATATATTAAATATATATATATTTATATTTATTATTTAATATGTTATATAATTATATATATTTTATATTTATAATTCACAAATATATAATAAAATTTATTAATATATTTATATTTTTATAATTTTACTCATAAAAAAATATTATATTTTAATATATTTTATTTTAAATATTTATTTTAAATATTTATAATTTTAACTTTGATTTATATTATATATTAAATTTAAGATTTAAATTATTAATATTATATAATATATTATTATTATAATATTTATTATTATATATATTATTATTATATATTAAAATTTATTATAATATTTTAATGATATTATAATATTATATATATTATAATTAATTTATATAATTATTATTATAATTATTATATATAATATATAATAATGTAATATATTTAATATAGGATAAAATATTATTAAATATTATAATATTATATTATGATAATAATTATATTGAATTATAATATATATATGATTATATATTATTATATATTATTATATTATTATTTATTAATTATTAATTATTTATATTATATTATATAATATATTATTATTAAATTATTATTATTTATTTAATATTATTATAATATATTAATATTATATTTATATTTATATTTCTATTTATATATGTATTATATAATAATGAATTATATTATATAATTATATGTTATATATATATATATATATTAATTATATATTATTATTATATAATATATTATAATATATTAATATATAATATTATATTATATATAATAATATATATATATTATATATATATTATATATATATATTTTATATTATTAATATTAATAATTATATATATATATTATAATAATAATATATATATTATTAATATATATTATATATATACTTAATTGAGATTATAAATATATATATATATTTATAATATAATATATATTATTATATATTAAATTATATAATATATCTATAAATATATTATAATAATTATATGTTATATTAATATATATATATATTATAATTATTAATATTTATTATATATAGTATTAATATAATAATATATTTATAATTTAATATATATATATATTATATATAATATATATAATATATATATTTATATTTAATATTATATTATTAATTATTATATATATATTATATATAGTATATATTTTATATTATATTAAAATTGTATATTATACACTTATATAATAGTAATATATTATTAGTTTATATAATTTATAATAATTAATTATAATATTTATATATATATATTAAAAATGTTTGTAAAATTAAACAAGTATTATCGAGAAACAAATTTAAAATGATGAAATGGTTTCTGAAAATAGGTTTTTGCAAAACGATTTGTACCGAATGCATATATGAAATATGTGTAGAAAAAAAAAGTTGAGTTTATGCAATTGATAAAATCAAACGTGTGTGATAAAGGTTTTAGGATAGGGATTTAAAATTTGACAAGAATATAATTAGAAAAGTTACTAACTGAAGGAAATTCATTCTATGAGAATTAGTTTTGAGTGCTTTTAAAAGTCCAAAAATAATCCCTGATATTTTTTTTTCCAAGGCAAAGTAGTTATTAATTTTCATTAAAGGCCCAATACAAATGAAAATTCGTCCCACTAATTTCAAGACCTACTTTCTCTTCAATGATTTTTTTTTTATTTTATTTTTATTTTTTTTTTTTTTTTTGTAAAATAATTATTTCACTTTTGTAATATGCAGTTAAGTTTAGATTAATTTAAAATCACATGCTTTTACATGCAACTGTTAAAATATATATCTGACCTGCAGGTATTTTAAATAACTACTATTAATAGTTCGGATGTCGTTTAGCATGGATAAGATAAAAACAGATGGGAAACGAAAATGAAGAGCAACAAAAGAAAGACCGAAGAATTTTTCATTTTTCACAAAAGTCACCAAGAATTTAAATGGGTAAATTGGTGAAGGATGGGTAAGTAGATTAAGTTTCAGGGTAGGAGTTATCGTTCCAATCAGGTTTTTTTGATTGAGCAAATTATTATTCCTAAATATTTTTCTTTTAGTTTGTAAAGTGATTCGAATCTTCTTTAATGCTAGTTTATCTTCTAAATAATATATAAATATTATAATATATAATTATAATCATAAATAAATATAAATATAATAATAATAATAATAATAATAATAATAATAATAATAATAATAATAATAATAATAATAATAATAATAATAATAATAATAATAAAATAATAATAATAAAATATAAAATAATTGCAAGTAAAATATAAAAACCTAATAATTTAATAATAATAATAAATAATAAAATAATATAATAAATATAATAATTAAATAATAATTATATAATATTTAAATTATTAAGAGGAACATATAGAATAAAAATATGTAATATGAAATCCTTAAATTCAGACTAAAATTATATTATAATTTAAATAAACTATCATATAATAATAATAATATAATAATATATAATAATATAATTATATAATAATATATATTTTAATAATAAAATAAATAATAATAATTAATAGATTATAATAAAAATAATAATAATAAAAATTAATTATAACAATAATAAATAATATATTGTGTTGATTATGTATAAATTGCAATGTACAAGTTTTTAATATTTAAAATATAAATTAAATTTTCCAATTATATATTTTGATTTTTATACAAAAAGTTATTTTTCTAATAACAAAGAAATTCAATAATATTAGTATAAAAATTATAATGATAAAATTTTAATTTTTTGGAAAAAGTTTTTAATCACTTGCTTCAAGCGCAATTAATATTTGTATCATTTCTATTTATGAAAAATTAATATTAAGGAAAAAATAAATAAAAATAAAAATAGTTTTCTGTTTCAGTTTTATATCAAAAAATAAAGGTCAATAAGAAATAATGATGACTTCAACTTAGGAAACAATAGTTCTAGAGTCTAGGAAACAAAAGTTCAAAAATCTTATTCAGAAAAACCCTAAAAAGACCCTGTAAGAACTCAGCCTTATTTTCAAACCCTTTCCTCTTCACCTCCTATTTTTGAACCATTCCTAATAAATAAGCGACCACGACTAAAAAGAAACGAATTAACCTAATAGCATATAACAAACCTTCCCTCAACATTTTTTATCCTTTTATATTCTCTTTCAAGGGCACTAGCAAGAAAGTTAAACCTTGAAAAAGAAGCTGTTGATGTATCATATTCAATTGATATATAATATATATATAATAATATAATAAATATATATTAATATAATATATTAATATATATATATAATATAAATTAATAATTATTATAAATATTATATATATATATTATTATTATTATATATTAATATATATATACATGCTATTAATATATTTATGATTCTTTTATTATTTTATATTTATATATAGTTAACTTGTTAATTATTATCTCTTTATTAATATATTATATGATATAAATATATTAATATATTATTATAATATTTAAATATATTAATTTAATATGTTAATGTATGTTATTATATTATATATATATATTATAATATATATATTTCATATATATATATATAATATAAAAATTATTATTATTAATGACTTTAATGATATATATTATGATATATAATTATATATAGTATAATTTATATTTATTTATAATATATATTAATATTATATAATATTATATATTATATAATTTTAAGTAAATATTAAAAATATATATTTATTAATTGTATAGCTAAATATATTAAATATTAAATAAATAAATATTTAATTATTTATTAAAATGTATATTGATATATATAATCATGTATATTAATATACATTTATACAATATTATATATTATATATAGAATATTATTTATTTAACATTTTTATATATATATATTATATACGTTATATGCGTAACTACACTTTAATTATAAATAAGTATTAGAGTTATATATAAGTATATATTATATTTATAAATATACTATTAAGTAATATATTTACTATATTTTAATATTTATATATATATTATATATTATATATTATTTATTTAATTATATATATATATTTTATAGATTTATATATATATATAATATATATATATTAATATAAAATATATATTATTAATAGGTATATTCATATATAGGAAAAAATCATTTACCAATTATAGGATGAATGTTTATAACTTCTTAAAATTTGAATTTATTTAAATTAATTATATTTATTTAATATTTATCTATATATACTTATATATTAATTTATTTATATTATATTACTATTAATTTAATAATTATAATATTTATATAATAATTTGAATAAATATGATGTAGTCATAATCTTAGAGCTATTGATATAAAATCAATTAATATATATAAAATGAAAATTTTGAAAAACATAAAATTAAGTAGATATAACACTAAATGGTACTGAAGAAATTCCTACTAAATATCACTACTTTTGAAACCGATAAGATCTTAAATATATTGAGTATTATACTACCTATTAAGAATACAACTTATCAACTATCACTCAAACGTGATGAAAAGGTCACTTATATTTTATGCTTTGTACCGATGTTTATATGATCACGTCTTAGGGTATAAACAATTGAAATTACATACAAGTGTCTTTAATAAGTGCAAACTTTTTTTTCTAAATAACTTATTTATAAAATAGTTACCAGAACCGCTTTTTTACATGAAAAAGTATTCAGTTTTTACCATTTTATAAATTCTACAGCATTCCCTTTATTTTAAAACTCAATTTTTTTGTTCAAATTTCATATTAATATATATTTATTATATTAATCATTGTTGGACAGCCATTATTATTAATTTACTATATATTACTTTGTACTAAAATCCTTAAGGGATTTATAAAAGAGATCATCTGTCAGATTTGTTATTGGTTATAATATACTATCACTCTTTTGTTTTAATTTTTAATTTTCTTTTTTTTTTTTTTTTTTAACAACTAATAGTGATAATTACCTATAGCGATAACGTGTAATCTTTTTAAAGATTTACATTTAACTATTTATATTTATTAAATTAATGAATAAAATCACTAATCTATCTGAAAGTTTATATATTGATTCTTTATTTTTATTTTAAATATTAAAAAAGGGAATTTTATAATTCTATAATACAATTTTATACTTAATTACTTATTTTCTCGTATTTAATCGCTAAAAAGATTGCTCGCCTTTGAGTTTCACAATATGGATAAAAAATTATGCACTGTCATTTAAAAAGGTACACGTTAATATCTATTACGTAATAAAATAATTAATAATTTAATAGATAATAATAGATATATTAATAAATTAATAATTAATAGCTTAAATATAAAAATTTTATTAATATGAAAATAAATAGTCTTAATCATAAGCATTAATAAGAATATATAAGATATAATATAAATTAAGACAATTATATATATATATTACATTAAAAAGTATAATAATAATTATTAATCAATACTTTGAGATAGGAATTTCAATTAGATTAAATATTAAATGATTAATAAATAATATTGATAATATTTGGAGAATTTAATAAAATAATTAATATAATAATTTAAAATAATAATTAATATATTAAATATATATATTAAATTATATATTATATAATTATTTATAAATAATAAATAAAGAATAATATAAATGACAATTAAATTAAGATTGAATATAAAATATATTAAAATACAATAAATAAAATAAATTATAATTAATATTAAATAAATAATAATAATTAATAATATTGATAATATAATGTTTAATAAATATTTAATAAATATTACTATATAATTATATTAAAATTTTAATAAAAAAAAAACTATCAATATAATTAAATAAAAATAATTATAAAAGAATAAATTAAAATAATATAATGAAATAAATATAAGAAATAATTTATAAAATATATATATAATAAATATAAATTCAAAAAAGATTGAAATTTTAAATGAAATTATGAAATGAATATTAATAATGATATGGTATAATAATTTTGTTGGTCTTGGCCATTTTATATTTTCCTTTTATATATTCTACTATATATATTAATATATAACAGAAAATATATTTATTATATATTTTTTATATCTATCAAAACATTTTTTAAATTTAAGCTATGAACTATTTTTTTAAAGTGTATGAACTACCATTATGAGTAACTCATGTTTAATGTTACCTATGTTTTATGTCCATTCATAATAAAAATTTTCAGACTTATATATTTTTCACTGTTTTATGTAGATTCCTGTCTCTCCATCACGTTTCCTTTTTAGCACTCTTTTCGTAATTATTGAATGATTATTATTATTATTTCACCATTATTGTTTACTACTACTAGTACTAAATTATTATTATTGTTGGTTATATATATTCTAACAGACGTCTATATATAATTATTATTTATCATATAGATTATGGGGTATAAACATTCTTAGACACTGATACTTCTACATCCCTAATGACTTCAGAGTTAATTTCCATATTAATTTTAATAATGATTATTATAAACTGATTAAGTTAACTATATATTATAAATATTAAAGCTATATATATGAATTATATATATTATCAATTAATATATGAATTTTCAATTTATTAAGACATGGGTCGGTACTTGTTTTGGGTATGGTATTCATGTTTAGATTACATTATGTTATATCCTTATCATTATTCCCCTCAAACATTCTTAATTTAGAATATTGAATTTATCTTTTGGGACATTGTGGGCATCATTTGTATTATTATTCATTTCATATATATTATTATAAATTCTTTATTAATTATATTATATATTATTTTTATTAATAATTAAACTATGCGGTGTTAATAGCGGCTCACACACACACAACTTCTCTATAATGTAAACCTAAATAAGTCACAAATATATTATATTTGAATTACATTCTACTAGTTCTATAATTATTACTCTAAGTATTATATTTTATGTTAATATTTATATTTCATAAGTTTTATTTATTAAAAATTTTAAACTTTATAAAATATGATATATGAATGATTATAGGTTCAATTAATATGGTATAGTCAAAAGGTTAAAGTTTATGAATTATATTAAGTATTCCATATTTATATTTTACTACTCCTGATTATTAATTAGTAATGCATATAATTATTTTCTTTATATTATGATTTAATTAATATTTAATAACTGACATTGTACTACAGTTGATTATTATTATATCTGTACTAAGTGATTGATTTACATGTGTTATATTTATAGTCTTTTATATTTATAATTTATATTTATAGTTGAATATTCTTTAACACTAACAATTCTTTTTTTATGAGCAGCAGCATAAAATGCTAAAATGTCTACCGTTTCAGATTTATCAGTTCATTAGTTATATTTTTATAATTTATATAGATTTTGCCTTATATTGTTTTATATTTAATATTATATTTACTTAATATGTCATTGATCGAAAATTATATTAGCTACATTCGATATTTATTATTATTAGTATTAATACTTTATGATTCATTATTATTAATTATTTAATATTATTATTATTGATTATATTAATTATTATTATTAAGGAGTTAGGATTTGAGAATAGTAGTAGGTAGTAGTTAGTAGTGAGTTAGATGGCGAGTATGTTTGCTCGAAAAAAATAAATTAATTTTGACATATAAAAACATGATATAAATTTTTCAATGAAGTAGTATATGAAATAAAAACATAAATATAATATGAATACGATAATAAAACGTTATATTATTATTATCTATTTATATATCAATTAAATCTTATCGATATTTCAAGCTGTATTAAGAATTTAATTATTCTAATTATTGTAATTATTATATCATATTATTAAATTATATTATTGTATTATTGTTATTAAGATTCATTGAATTATGTTTATTTTATTTTTTATTATATATTATATGTGATAATATATTGTAAATAATATTTGCTGGTGTTACTTATATTAATTAATTCACTCTTATATATATTATATTAATCACTTATTATATATTTGTATTAATTATTATATTAATTATTTATTTATTATGAGACTGTATTATTAGATTATGATTATTATTACTACTTACAATATTAATTAATATGTATTATTACTAAATATAATTTATTATTATTATTTAAAATTTATTTTAATTTACATTCATTATTATATATTAATTCATTAATTATTATCTACACAAGATAATCTATTGATTAATTCATTAATTTAAATTGTGAATTATATAGTATTATATTGGAACTATATTAATTTATTTTTTAATATAAATTGATTCCATTCAAATATTATATTTATATTATTAGGTATTATTATTATTATTATTATGACTATTATTTACATTATTATCATTATAAGGATCGTATACTATTATTTTACTGCATGGAAGTATGTAATATTTATGGATGTGTATGATATATAATGGAAGTGGTGATGATGATTTATGATTAAATGATGAATATGTAATATGGATAATTAATTATACGTTAATATTTAATTATCATTTTTATTATATCCTAAAAAGAAACATCAATGTTAGTTTATTAGAGTTTCACTCAGCATTATTATTATCTATATATTATTACTATATATGTTGTTATCTCATCAATATTTTATAATATATAGTATAATTAATTATATATATATATTTATATAATACTATGAGGATTTTATAATAAATGAATTAATTAAATATTCAATATCAAGTTATATTTATACTTATATTAACTAAATTTGATAGATTCAATTATAAGACTATTAAAATTTATATTATATTGTTGAATTTATATGTATATTGATATGTTGATGGGAATGTGATTTAACTGGATAAATAGATATTTATTAATATTTTTATAACTTATATTTTATAATATTAGTGTTTATATTCTTAATTATCCTTATCAGCTTTCTTCTTGAGTTATATTATTTATATTTTTTTATTACTTTAATCAAGTGGTAGTAGGTGGTTTATACCTTCATATTATACCTTTATTGTTTATACTTTTATATATTTTGCATTATCTATTGACCTATACATAATTAACTTGTTTTATTTATATATTTAAATATTATACTTATATTAATAATATATATAGTAATACTATATCACACAAGCTTAATAATGTTTCTCTATATTTGACTAAATATTATTTCATCATTACGTAATGATCTTGTAGGTGTTATCTCATAGTTTCTAAAAGGTGTATATATGTATTTTTCAATGTTGTTAATAATTATTGTTAAATTAGTACTAATTATATTTAAATATTAGTTTGAATTTAATTATTAAGATTAAACTGTATTTTAACTCTATTATTATTAATTATTTAAATTTATCTTTATATCAGAACACAATAATATTATTTAAACTTAT
The DNA here is from genome assembly GCA_015478945.1 of Trachelipus rathkii. Lineage (NCBI taxonomy): Eukaryota > Metazoa > Arthropoda > Malacostraca > Isopoda > Trachelipodidae > Trachelipus > Trachelipus rathkii. The sequence continues at coordinate 43,888 of JABUQX010040153.1, forward strand.
TTAAAAGATCATATTTGTCTGATTAGATTATTGTATTACAAGCGACTTCAAAATTCCCACACTGTTCATTCATTTATTATTAATTAACTATCTAGGATTACATATTATTTTGTTATATTATATTATTATTATTATTATTATATTATTATATTATTATTCTTTTATTATATAATTATTATTATTATTTTTATTATTATTATTATTATGCGACGTTCGAATTTTAAACATACATGTGCGTGTCCCAAAAACTCCTTTTAGTCACACCATTATATAAAAGCTCGTATTAAAGAGGAGGGTTGCCACGACAGGCCTAGAAAGCCCGTGGCGTAAAAGAATTCTTTCTCGTGAAACCCTACAATCAGTCATTGGTTGCACTGATAGACTTCTAGTCCAGAGTTTCCCATACTTTTCATACCCACGGAACCTCTACGTTAGAGCAAAAATTTCTCGGAACTTAAATGATATTAAAAAATATATATATTATAAAAAATACCTTTTAATGACTTGGGGGAGCCTGCTGCTGGTTACAGAAAATATTCATACCTGGAATTATAGACGTTGCTTGTAAGCGTAAGTCAGTTTCTATATTTAGTCTATTTCTAAATTTATATTTTGTTGTTGCATACAGTGTAAAGTTCTTTCACTTAAATATGTGGTTGGAAACCGTATTATTACTTTCAAAGCTATTGAGCTTATATCAGGTTATTTCATTAATAACTTTATGCTAAATTTTGGAAGTTTCACTTCTTGAAATTTTAATTTTAATGTTAAGTCCGTTTCAATGTCGATTTGCTGTTCCCTTTTTTTCTGCGGATGGTTGTTAAAATTTAACGACTCAACAAAGGAATTTTCAACCTAACGTTCATCAGGAAAATACTCTGTTATTTAGTTATTCACATCAGACAAATGTTGCAATATTAAATGTTTTGTTTCTTGCCTTGAGGAAATTTTATTTGTTTTTGCAATTTCTACTCAGGTTTTCAAAACATTCAACATCACCTTTAGCAATTTAATCCTCCCAGTGTTTTAGCTTACGTTGAAGTGCGGTCATTTTACCTTTGACTTTGAAACATGTTACATTGGCACCTTACATTGCAAGACTGACTTCATTCAATTATATTAAATATATCAGAAAGTTATGCCATTTTTTTCATCCAACACTGATCTTTAAATTTAGCTGAAACTTGAGAAGGATGTTCAGATTGAAAAAAAAAACATAATTTCTTCACGTAATTCGAAAAACCGTGCCAACACTTTTCCACGAGATAACCAACGAACTTTAGTATGCAACAATAAAGTTTCATGAGTGCTTCCCATATCTTCACATAATAAGCTGAAGATTCTTGTGTTTAGTGGCTTTGATTTAATAAAATTAATCGTTTTAACAACATCGTTTAATATTAATTTTAAGTTTTCAGGCATACGTTTCACCGCCAGTGCTTGACGATGAAAACAATAATGGATATTTTCAACATTTTTATTTCTATTTTTTATTCTTGCCACAGAACCCGAAATGTGCCCAACCATAGTTGCGGCCCTCTCAGTACAAATGCTTGGACAAAGCTTCCATGAAATTTCATTTTTTTCATAAATGAATCAATTAAATTAAATATTGCTTCCCCTGTAGTATGACTCTCCAATGGCATGCAGATTAATAAATCTTCTTCAATGCTGCTTTCATAATTATATCGTACAAATACAAGCAAAACTGCTAAACCAGCAACGTGTTGACTCATCCATTTGAAGAGAGAATGTTGAAGCCATTTTAACTCACCTTATTAGCTCAAGTTTCACAAAAATTTGACATTGCTTGAATACGTCTTGTTACAGAGATTTTTAAAAACATCACTTTAACAATTTTTTGACGTATTTTTTATCTATCATGAACTATAATGATACTAAACCTTTTGCACACGGCTGTATTAAATTCTCTGTAATTGTATGTACTTCACCAGCTTTTGCAATTCGATAACTAATTGTAGAATTTCTTTGATGTAATTCTAAACACTTTCTTTTAAAATATTTTTCACTTGTTTTTTTTTAGATTTGTTTCCAAATGTTGATTTTCTTTAGTTGGATTTAAACTGCTATTACTCAAAACTTTTCCACATTCAACACAAAAAATACTTTGTTTATTTTTATCACCTGTCCAGGTGAAACCATAGGAAAGAAAGCATCGTCATATTTTCCGATTTTGGTTTTTCCACCATGAGGTTTTGGTGAAGCTTTTGAAGATGAGAACCGGCTATAGTCTCAGGTCTAGCAACATCTTCTACGTTTGTGTTACTAGAAAGCTGCTTATTTGTACTTGACTTCTCATTAATTTTTAAATTTAACCATTTAACCTTTGGGGATAGTTTAATTTTAGTCTAATAAAAAATTTTAATCGTACAAACGTTTAATTCTAATACACAAGCATTAAAAAACACGCTCTTTTAACCAATTATATGCACAATTTATATATCAACACTTCTCATTTTCATTGACCGAAACTGAAAAACTTTTCAGCAGGGCTGCAGAAAGTCACTTGTAATTGATTATTTTATGATTGCATCATTAAACTTTTGAAAACGTTTTGTAACGTTTTGCAGTAAGCACTTCTAAAATGATTGACTTCAAGAGTATTTTTTGAGGATAAATGGTCAAAAATATTATGTTCAAACTTGATGCATGAAATCATATATGTATTTAAATTAAATTCTTACATCACCGTATGCCTACATTAACACATGATTTATGTCGGTGAAATGTAGTACGATAACAATTTTCTGCTTAAAGCGATAGGAAGAATAATTGCTTGAAGATTAGTCAGATACCGTTTTATTGAAATAATGACAACCCCAATTTACAATTTTTATATATTCAAATATTTATTATATTTGAAGTTGAGTTACCTAGCATCTTCCAGTTAATTAAATTTTTGTATTATTTAAAAATTGTTAATTTACATTATGAATAATTATTTCTCTAAATCTAAAAGCCTCGCGGAACCCAAAATATCTGCCGCTGAACCCAGTTTGGGAAACCCTCCTCTGATCTACTTCTGACTAGTTCTGAGGGATGAAGTGAAGTGAAGTGAACAATACTTCGAAAAATAATAATAATAATAATAATAATAATAATCAATAATGAGAATTTTTTTTTGTCTCTATATAAGTAAGCAGTTCTCGGAAGTTCTTCAAGAATTCGAATGACAATTGAAACTCATACCCTGAGGAGGTATGGGCTGGGAGAGTTGGTAGGACTAATCATGATTGTGAAAACCACTTGAATTTAATCGATAATAATAATAATAATAATAATAATAATAATAATAATAATAATAATAATAATAATAATAATAATAATAATAATAATAATAATAAATAATAATAATAATTATAATTATAATTATAATAATAATATAATTATAATATAATAATATAATAATTTGAAAGTGATGAGGAACGCAATAAAATAATGATCAGAATAATATATAATATAATAATAATAATAATTAATATATAATAATATAATAATTAATAATACTAATAATTAATAATAAAATAATAATAATAAATAATAATAATAAAATAATAATAATTAATAATATAAAATAATAATAATAATATATAAATAATAATATAATAATAATATAATAATAATAATATAATAATATAATAATAATAATAATAATAATAATAAATTAATAACACATATAGTTTGCAGCCGACAGTGTTCATTAAAAATGTATTTTTACGGTTTACCTCATTATAATAATAATAATAATATAAAAAAATAATAATAATAATCATAACCCTAACAATATTAATAATGATATCAAGCCTATCAGACGCAAATAATTTAGGCTTTGGCTAGCAGATACTTTTGCCAGTTGCCAAAAGAATACTTTCCAAAGCGTAAATCTTAATTAATACTAAATAGTATACTTATTGCAAAAATAAATAGATATACAATTACGTTTAATACAAATATGTATACTACTCGTCAAAATTAACGCACCACAAGGATACGTGGCGAATGAAGTATAGAAAAGGTTGAAGAACGCGAAGACACTTTATTGGACGATGACAATAACATGGTGGATTCCTTCCCAGAACCGTAGGTTGATAGAGTGTGAGGCCAAGGTGCAGGCAAAAGGTCTCACAGTAGGGTTCGGAGGTTCGGCGCTGCAAACACACAATGTTGGTAAGTACGGCGACGGCCGCGGGGGGTGTTGGGTCTGTCTCAATACTGTGTATGACCAACTCTGGCACGGATGACTGCCTGACACCGTCCTGACATGCTCTCGATGAGTGGGCAAATGTCCATGGAGGGGGTTGAAGCTTTCGAATCCAACGTTTCAGGATATACCACAAATGTTCGATTGAGTTGAGGTCCGGATATTTCAGGCCATCTCCAACGCCGTAATTTGAACGTCCTAAGATAGTCGTACACCATTTGGGCCTTGTGTGATCTGCAGTTGTTTTTGAATTAGATGAAAGAGTCTCGATGTAGGGGGCATATGGTCGACATATGGTTCGAGGATGTCTGTGATATACCTTAGGCTGTAAGAGTGCCACCATCGAAGATGTGCAACTCCGTAGGTCCCGATAACGAGATGCCTCCCCAGACTATAACCGACCCACCTCCAAACGGCGGCACCTGCAGCACATTGCACTGCGCTAACCTCTACGTCGGTCGTCGGTAATATCTAGGACTCCTGTCCGAGGCAACCCAGAGACACTCTCGACTCGTCCGTAAAGAGCACCTTGCCAAATCGTCCGACGTCCAATGAATGTTGTTTCTCGGGCAAAATGCAGTCGCGCCTCTAGTGTGTCGTATGTGTGTTGGACTAGAAGGCTTCGCGGGCGGAATTATGTTCGCAAGGCATCGACCCACGTAATTGTCACTCACCTGGTGTCGTGTACCAACTGCCAGCTTTATTTGCTGTGTGTGCCGTTGTGTGCTTCTCGTCATGCGCAGCACGTATACATGTTTCCCAGGGGTCGTGGCCCTCTGGGCCTACTGTCTCGCCGTGATCATGTGTCAGGTTTCCTGGTGCGTTGACAACCCGGCAACGTTGTGTGAGCTACACCGAACCGTCGACCAAGTGCCCGGGTACCCGTGTCCTTCGGCGTGGAGTGTTGTTATCTGCACACACTGATCTCTTGACAGTTGACGCACTATCCTCTCCATGTTTATCGGAGTCGCTTCGTACGTGAATTGATCCCGCCTTCTATTATCCCCGACATACTCCCCCAGCTATCCCAGGTATGTTACGCGTGGTTTATGTTTTCTAATTTATCGTGGTGAAAGCCAAGTATCACGATTATTGGGGGTGGTTACATAGTTTACAGCTGATGCTGTGTCTGTGTTGGTGTGGGGTTTCATGGGGTTAGGGGCCTTCCCGTTCCTGCGAGTGACATCTACCCTTGTGGCGCGTTATTTTTGACGAGTAGTATATATCTTTTTTATAAATTACAACGGTTATTAGGCATACTTTTTATATTTTTTACTAGTCACAAAAAAAGAAAGTTCAAGTAACGAACGAAAGAAGTTAATGACTCATTGAACGGGCAACAGGCACTATCTTTTTTTTCCTTCAGCGAACAATAAGAATCGAAGAATACAGATAAGAAAACATGTTTAAAACAATATAACGGGATAATAACCGTGTAAGAACAAACACATTTTGAGTCATTGAGAGGAACGTTTAGGAAATTTTGGAAAAAAAAGTTTATGTCATCGAAATCGAATCTAATACAATTTAAAATCTGATAAGAAAATATTTTAGAAATTCGTAAATTAACGGTAACGGATGTAGGGGAAAATTTTAACTCGTTAACGTTAATTCACATATATAACTCGTTAATAGTCCGTTACTTCTTTTCGAAATTAACGAAAGCGTTAAAAGTTAATGAAAAAAATAACGAGTTAATTAACGGATTAACGCTTTAACGCGTTAATGCCCATCTTTGTATATATTATATATATATATATATATATTATATATTTATATAACTATATATATATATTATATCTATATTATCTATATATATTAATATATATATATATATATATTATATACATATTATATAATATATATATATATTAAAGTATAGTATATATAT
>JABUQX010040153.1:55000-100000 GCA_015478945.1 Trachelipus rathkii
TAGAAGATTCTTTCCAGTCAGTAACAAAAGTTTCTTTAATTTTTTTTCAAAGAATTTTTTGGTAGGAAAAAATTGATGGTTCCTATGGGGAAAAATTCCCATAATTTTTTTTAGTGGAAATGGTGAATTCCCTTAAGGAAAAAAAATCACTGGGTTCCTGTTGATCCTTAATGGAGTTTCCCGTGGAAACTAATGGGGAAATTCCAATTGTAAGTGCAAAATTTTAGACCCCAAAAGACAACTGGAACCATTGAAATGCTTTTCCTGAATTGTATAGCTGTTTTCTTATCTGTAATGTGTAATTTGTCTTTTCGGCGTTGAAGTTTTGTTTCTGTTATTTATGAAATTTGTCCCAAGGTTTCTTTGGGATGTTTGTTACTTTTTAAAGCATAATAACAGTTCTATTTAACTTGAAAATAATCTTCCTATTAAATAGTTTATTAATTATTTGATTTATTAATTAGCCGTGTCTTTGTACATCTTCTCAACACTTTTGATACCGTATGGTATTTTTTTTAATGGATTCCTTTGTATAATTTAGATATAATTCTTTTATTATTATTATTTTTAATTTTTTAACCAAATAACATTTATTTTGAGCAGAACATTATAATAAGGCCGTGCAGAGTCGACAATGAATGCCTTCATATCGGGTCTCAAACGTGTGGTTACTTGACAAATTACGAGGATATAGGAAAGATTTGCCTACTTGCAAGGTAATCAGTTATTTATGCATTTTCCTTATAATGTAAAGCGAGATTTAATTTTAAATGGAAATAATTTAATCTAATTGCACAATGTTTAATGACACTAATTACATAATCTTTAATGACATATTAATGGCACTATAGATAATAAAATAAGATATAGATTGCTAGCAAAATAAAAGCTTATCATATCAGCATATCAGTATTAATTGAAATACACTCAAGTAATTTTCTTCTTGAAAGTTAATATTCTGTTATTTCGAGTATACAGAAAATCATTAATATCATAACAGCATTAATTGCCCTATATATCAAGGATATTTCTTCTTTGAATGTTAAAAGACTGGCATTTAGATTTTACAGCTAATAATTATTATCATAACAGTAAAAAAAAAATAAAGCAAATTTCCACAAACTATATTTTCTATTTTATATATAAAAATATATGTACTTTTAAAACCTGTCTGGTATGATTTGGGATAATAAAACAACAACAAACCTACCTCTTGAATAAATTTTAAACAAATACTAAGTTGCAAAAATATTTTGTATATATTTAAAAATATTATAACCACTAACCAATTCAAATTAATTTTTTTTTTTAAACAGAAGATTGCCTTCTCATCATGTTCACGTTATACGCAAGCATCACTACAACCCCCCTAGATCGCATGCGCATATTATTCACGGATATAATCATCCTCAGACTCTTGATATACCTCAGCATCACTATGAACCAAGCCCTTCCCTTCACCACATACCCAAAATAGGCCCTATAATGTCGAATGATTATCACGAATTTCCTTCAATTGTTCAAAGAATACCATATGGTCATGAATCTTTCTCGTTTGGCCACCATATGCTACAACCTTACCAGCAAGTCATTCCCTCTCCTCAATACCAACAACATCATGCACAAAATTACTGGAATTATTATGATTACTAAGAGCCTTTTATGATGATGATGAATGAAAAGGATTCAGGATTGCCGAAATGACGTAAACTATATATTTTAACAATGAAGACTGACTGGTGGGCAACCCGCGAGCGATAACAACACTATTTTATTATTATTATTATTATTATTATTATTATTATTATTATTATTATTATTATTATTATTATTATTATTATTATTATTATTATTATTATTAATATTATTATTATTATTATTAATATATTATTATTATTTTTATTATTATGTATTGATTATTATATATTATTATTATTATTATTATTATTATTATTATTATATGCAAAAATGACATCTATGTTGCATATATTGAGAAATTGAGATTATTATTTCCACGTAACATAGTCTATAATATTAATATTAAATAAGGAGAAATCTATGAGTTTAGAGATTTAAAAGTTAAAAAAGTGATATTAAACTATGTAATAAATGTAAAATCTTGAAGAAATGAAATAAAATTAAAAACTCTTTGAAACAGATTTTACCAGTAAGAAAAGAAGCTGCAAGGTTAAAGAACGTTTGTTATAGGGTCGATATATCATTGGGTCTTAATGGTCTGTAGGTATTCTGAACAATTATATTGATTAAATTATATAGTATTATAGTAGTAGTAGTAGTAGTAGTAGTAGTAGTAGTAGTAGTAGTAGTAGTTGCATCAATAGTTGTAATAACAATTTTCAATTGCTCTTGTCGAAAACAACATTAGCAGAGAGAGAGAGAGAGAGAGAAAGAGAAGAGAGAGAGAGAGAGAGAGAGAGGAGTAGAGAGAGGAGAGAGAGAGAAGAGAGGAGAGAGAGGAGGAGAGAAGAGAGAGAGAGAGAGAGAGAGAGAGAGAGAGAGAGAGAGAGAGAGAGAGAGAGAGAAGAGAGAGAGAGAGAGAGAGAGAAAATAAATTTATTCCTTACAAAGATACTTCCTGTTAGAATAATCATTAGTAAAGACCGAAAATAAAGATTGATTGTTTCACGGATTTTGTGAATGAACGATAATATAGACAGGTCTTATAAGAAGGACTGTGGATCCGGAAACTTTATGAAGGTGCCAACTTTCCCCTCAGTCTCTACCATTTTAAAATATATAATATATATATATATATATATATATATAAATATATATATATAATAATATATATATAATATAATATATATATATATATATATATATCATATATATATTAATATATATATATATATATTGGTGAGTCCATTGATTCAAAGAAAAGTACATATCAATATTTTCAGAATTGATGACATTAATTTTGCCCTTTGTATACATAGAAGGAAGGATAATCATAATATTAGCTTAGGGGTTGCAAGAGCTTTTTCCCCAATTGACAAAAGCTATACGACTTGGTATTTCTTTGCAGTAAACTACATTCCTTGGAGATGAGTCTCAAGCCGTAGGTGTTCATCATAAGAAGAAATAGTTTCACCGAAACATCGATAAGGATCATTGAACTTCTCATCTGTAGATAATTCATCAAAGAGTATTTTAATTTTTCAGTCTTCTGTTTGCTGATTGGACTAAATCCCCCCTCCTCTCCATTTAGCAATGATTTCTGATGATTCAGTCACTATAGTTCTTCAAATATATATCTCCAATCGTTAGTACCTAGTAGTAACTTTTGTAGCAAGATATATGCAGAGATTATGTTAGTTGTCTCTGAATGACATTACTTGATATTTATTTATTATCTGCATAACTTTGCAGTGAACGCTGAGTAAAAGAACAAACTCAGAATTTCCTTATTTTATCCTTATTGTTTCATTCCTTTCTTTCACTCTCTTGCTGATAAGAAGTAGGCGACTCATATTTCATTACGTCTCAAAATCTTCCTAAGTACATAAACTGCGTACCTTCCGTTCCATCGTGTTGGATTCAATATTTTTAGTGTAACATTTGTTAAATTTTTGGTCATATGATCAAAAAACTCTCAGTTTTCAAATAATTTGTTATTTCATGGTTTGAAGTCATACACTTCTTTAAATCAAATTAAAATTATGAGCAGCGAAATACACCGAAAATGCATGAGGGAATATTCCTGAATTATATTTTGAACACCTATATAGACACTACTACTCCTGACCGAGCAACCTTACCAGAGACATTTTTTTATGTCCAGTCCTTTTGGTTCCATGATCTCAAGGACTTGCTTTTGAAGCTCACTGGTAAACTGATCATATACTTCAGTCTAAAGTAAATATTTCACAAATCTATAACTCTGGCTGCTTGCCTTCACCTTCAAAAATAAGTTTTGCATAGCAAAAACCCCTTAACTAACCTGGCCAGTTTTACTATCTTGAAATGCTTCCAGGATGTTGACAAAAAAGATGCAATTTTATAGGTCCTTCTTAATTTCATTAGAAATCTAAGTTGCTAATAAAACGATGGGTTTATGTAGGACTTTAGGTTTTACTCATTTTGCCGTAGCTTAACAGGTAGAGCGACAGAGTCGTAAGGCAAGTGCCTAGGGTTCGAAACCTCGTCTAGGTTCTAGGTAGTAATCTAGAGCAGTTTCCTTCCTAGAATAAATCATTGTCGTGAGGTATATATATATAAAATATATATATATAATATATATATATATATATATATATATATATATATATATATATATATATATATATATATATATATATATATATATATATATATATATATATATAGGAAAGAACAATAAAATCTTGGGGTCTTTTTAACTATTTCAAACTGGATTATTTTTTGCAAGAAGTTCGATGACAAAGGAAAAAATTAACTATGATATTGTCCATATATATACTTGTCCCTAGATCCACGGAAAAACGAGGTTGCACGTTGAAAACATTAGAACCATGTTAACAATCCTCTTAAAAACTTTAACTCAGAAGATCAAATCCTCTAGTAAGTTTTCCCGTAGCGCATCAACTATTCCACCACTACTCCGCCATTGCTCGTAAAGTGCACAAGAATCTGCAAGGTGATGAGATCCTTTAGGACTTTTAATGCGTTCTGATAAATGTTTCTAGGCCAGCAAGCCGCAGATATTCCTCTAATGTTGAGATTCAGTTGTACTTTTGAGAAAATAACCAACAAAGTTGACAGTAAAGAGAATCCATCTCCGATGACCAGTAGAATTAATGCCTAAATATCTTTAATCCTAACTTTGATACAAAATAATAATTATTGGAGAAAGAATGTTCAAGTACTACTTTCTTCTTTGGAAGAAAAGACCCTTTGAACTCTTTTAGACATAGCTCCGTCTTACTCAGACATTTATTGACTACATCCCTCCTTAAATAAGTGGTTTTAACTGCAAAAAATAAAAACTGGATATGGGTATGGCCCACTTGACTGCTGAGTCTGTTTACGTTTTAGGAAAATTGCATTTTTTTACATTTAATGGAGAAGTTGAAACATGAATCAGCATTTTCATTGCCCATAAAACACACCATGTCAATATTGCCACCAATAAATTGTCAGACCATCACTAGTAGCTGTGTTAGATTTATTCGAATCAGTAACTCTTCCACTAAATTCTGTTTGATCTCATCGGGTTAGCCACATTGATAGTCGAAGATATTTTTACACTACCTTGCATACATACTCTTCTCTATTTACCTATTATGAAAGTCACACTTATACATTCACTTCATACTTTTATTGTATTAAGGTAACTCAAAAGCAATAAAAATTAACCCATCTTAAGTATATATATATATATAATATATAATATATATAATATAAATCATAAATTATATATATATAATACTATATATTATATATATATATATATATATATATATATATATATATTATGACACATATAAGCAAATGTTAAAATGTTATTATCTAATTTAATAGATCAAATAATTAATTTAATCAATTAAAATATTTAATCAAAATAAAAAATATAATGTGGAAAAATTAAATAAAGCATACGCGACAATGAAGAAATGAAGATATTTTAAAAGACTTTGACGACAACAACATCGCTAAAATTATTGGAACACCTAAAAATACGAGTAAATTTAAAGAGGAAAATTCTTTAATATTTTCCTCATTTAAAGCTAATTTATTATCAATGTAACTGTTAAATGATGACATGTAATAAATATTTTGCAAATTATTTTCTGGGTAAGAAGGTCGATAAATCGTATTAATATAAGAGCCTAACTCTCAATATAATAGCCTTCCTATTCATTCATCTAAATATAAGAGCCTAATTCTCAATATAATAGCCTCCCTAATTAATTATATAAATATAAGAGCCTAATTCTCAAAATAATAGCCTTCCTATTCAATCATATAAATATAGGAGCCTAACTCTCAATATAATATAGCCTTCCTATTGAATCATATAAATATGAGAGCCTAACTCTCAATATGATAACCTTCCTATTGAATCATATAAATATAAAAGCCTAACTCTCAATATAATAGCCTTCCTGTTCAATCATACAAAAATAAGAGCCTAACTCTCAACATAATAGCCTTTCCATAGAATCATATAAATTTAAGTGCCTAATTCTCAATATGATAGTCTTCCTATTCAATACTTTAAATATAAGAGCCTAACTCTCAATATAATAACTTTCTTATTCAACCAAATAAATATAAGAGCCTAACTCTCAATATAATAGCCTTCCTATTGAATCATATAAATATAAGAGCCTAACTCTCAATATAATAGCTTTCCTATTGAATTATATAAACATAAGAACCTAACTCTCAATATAATAGCCTTTCTATTCAATCATATAAATATAAGAGCCTAACTCTCAATATCATAGCCTTCCTATTGAATCATATAAATATAAGAGCCATAACTCAATATAATAGCCTTCCTATTCAATCATAGAAATATAAAAGCCTAACTCTTAATATAATAGCCTTCCTATTGAATCATATAAATATAAGAGCCTAACTCACAATATAATAGCCTTCCTATTTAATCATATAAATATAAGAGCCTAACTCTCAGAATAATAGCCTTTCTATAGAATCATATAAATATAAGAGCCTAACTCTCAAAATAATAGCCTTCCTATTCAATCATTTAAATATAAGAGCCTAACTCTCTATATAATAGCTTTCCTATTCAAGCAAATAAATGTAAGAGCCTAACTCTCAGTACAATAGCTTTCCTATTCAATCATATAAATATAAGAGCCTAACTCTCAATATAATAAATAGCCTTCCTATTCAATAATATAAATATAAGAACCTAAGTCAATATAATAGCCTTCCTATTCATTCATTTATATATAAGAGCATAACTCTCAATATAATAGCCTTCCTATTCAATTATATAAATACAAGAGCCAAACTCTCAATATAATAGCCTTCCTATTCAATTATATAAATATAAGAGCCTAACTCTCAATAAAATAACCTTCCTATTCAATCATATAAATATAAGAGTCTAACTCTCAATATAATATAGACCTCCTATTGAATCATATAAATATAAGAGCCTAACTCTCAATATAAAAATCTTCCTATTGAATCATATAAATATAAAAGCCTAACTTTCAATATAATAGCCTTCCTGCTCAATTATACAAATATAAAAGCCTAACTCTCAACATAATAGCCTTTCTATAGAATCATATAAATATAAGTGCTTAATTCTCAATATAATAACCTTTCTATTCAATCCTTTAAATATAAGAGCCTAACTCTCAATACAATAACTTTCCTATTAAATTAAATAAATATAAGAGCCTAACTCTCATTATAATAGCCTTCCTATTGAATCATATAAATATAAGAGCCTAACTCTCAATATAATAGCCTTTCTATTGAATTATATAAATATAAGAACCTAACTCTCAATATAATAGACTTCCTATTCAATCATATAAATAAAAGAGCCTAACTCTCAATATAATAGCCTTCCTATTGAATCATATAAATAAAAGTGCCTAACTCTCAATATAGTAACCTTTCTATTTAATCATATAAATATAAGAGCCTAACTCTTAATATAATAGCCTTCTTATTGAATCATATAATAAGAGCCTAGCTCTCAATATAATAGCTTTCCTATTCAATCATATAAATATAAGAGCATAATTCTTAATTTAATAGCCTTCCTATTCAATCATATTAATATAAAAGCCTAACTCTCGATATAATAGCCTTTCTATAGAATCATATAAATATAAGAGCCTAACTCTCAATATAACAGCCTTTCTATTCAATCATTTAAATATAAGAGCCTAACTCTCAATAAAATAACTTTCCTATTCAATAAAATAAATGTAAGAGCCTAACTCTCAATATAATAGCTTTCCTATTCAATCATATAAATGTAAGAGCCTAACTCTCAATATAATAACCTTCCTATTCAATCATATAAATATAAGAGCCTAACTCTCAATATAATAGCCTTCCTATTCAATCATATAAATATAAGAGCATAAATCTCAATATAATAGCCTTCCTATTCAATCATATAACTATAAGAGCCTAACTCTCAATATTAGCCTTTCTATAAATCATATAAATATAAGAGCCTAACAATCATTTAAAAATAAGAGCCTATTCAATTATTTAAATATAAGAGCCTAACTCTCAATATAATAACTTTTCTATTCAATCAAATAAATGTAAGAGCCTAACTCTCAATATAATAGCCTTCCTATTCAATCATATAAATGTAAGAGCCTAACTCTTAATATAATAGCCCTTCTATTCAATCATATAAATATAAGAGCCTAACTCTAAATATAATAACCTTCCTATTCAATCATATAAATATAAGAACCTAACTCTCAATACAATAGCCTTCCTATTGAATCATATAAATATAAGAGCCTAACTCTCAATATGATAGCCTTCCTATTGAATCATATAAATATAAGAGCTCTCAGTATAATAGCCTTACTCTTCAACGTTTGTTTGCATCACGTGACTATTCATTATACACTGCCGCAAAAAAAAACTGAAAAGAGAAATTTTTAACTTTAAATCTTGCTGCAGTGCCGAAAATCTGGCTTAAGTTGGATTGAAAATGGAAACTCGTGGAGTGTTTTCCTTTCAATATTCATCAACATCTTTAATTAAAAAATATTTACCGTATAACACACATAATTTGCAGTATCATCATAGTATAAATATTATTAAATTTATAATACTTCAATCTAATCTATAGTTTTCGGACCATCTTGTGTTCTTGTGCGTGTTTCATTGTATCTTTCCCTAGAAAATTTCCCGCCAAAAGGTAAAACAAATATAATGACTTTGAATATAACAAAAGTTTTATAATCACAAGCTTTTAGTATTTTCTCTTGGTACTAAATTTGAAAGAAAATGCCTAATATTTTTTTATGCTTTGTTTTACTTTTTTGGCCGGAAATGTTCCAGCGAAAGGTATACTGCGCTCATACACACAAGATGGTCCGAAAATTATAACATTATATTGAATTACTATAATTTTAATTATATTTTTACTATGGTATCATTCTTTTTTTCTTATTTAGTGGTTAACTAATTTTTTTTTTACAGTAATAAAGTTTAATACAAGGTTTCTTGAAAATGTTTAAGCAATCTTTAATTGATTTTAAAATCATTTACTTTTGATATAGAGATTTAAAAATAGCTTTGTCTATTTTGTCTATTAATTAAACGGAAAGTTATTGATTCACCCACTCCTAGATCTATATTTTCAATAAGAATATAAGTATAAGAGCCTGAAATAATGGGTTTGAATAGAACTTATAAATGTTTTCTTATGCTCACAACTGAGTCACAAGTTTGCATGTCTCAGTTTTCAATGTGAAAAAATCTAAGAACATCTAACTGGAAGATCGAATGGATTGTAACTATTAAACTTCCCAGATTTGTAGTATGTAGGCTACCCAATTTATTTTCTTAATAAAGATAGAAAGAAACATGTTTGATCACTAAAAGAGAACTAAATAAAATAAAACGTCAATCCAACCCACTGATTTCAAAGTCAGTCTCTTACTCTCTAACACATATATGCATGTAAAAAGTAAAAAAACAAACATATAGAAAATAATAGAAATATAATAGAAAAAAAACACGAAAACCAAATCTTATTTGTCAAAGCAAATTAAGAATCGATATTCTACAGCTGATCGTTTTCGTAAAAACTTAGACCATTTTCGTTTTTGTCATTTGTGCTTGATAAGAAATGCTTAATCAGTTTATGCACGAATTTCGTGCATAAACGAAGGCGTTTTCTCATAAAAGTCACTTTTGTTTACAAACAATTGGAATCATCTGTTACGTGGTTATGGTCAAACAGAAATAAATAAGAATAAATACTCATACAGCAAATAATCGACACCAGCTGTGATGGACGATTTGGAAGAAATTAGATTTAAAGCAAATTTTATTGAATGAAGCATTCATCAATTTCAACGGCCTACCAAGCCTCCATCTTGTTTGTTTACATTTTTTCGTAAGAATGTGCTAAATTCGGCAAACACGGAAAATAGCAACATAGAATTAAGCCGTTTTTGTTTTTACATTGGTGCTTACGAAACGTAAGAAATGCTGGAGTTTGCGTTCGGTTTTGTCAAACTTAAAGCAAAATCGTAAAAAATGCTCAATAAACGTAAGGAATTTCCCTAATTTTGTAAGGTTGCTATTTCCCCGTGCTTGCCGAATTTAGCACGTCTTATGAAAAAATGTAAACAAACAAGATGGGGGTGTGGTAGGCCCGTTTGAATTGATGAATGTTTCATTCAATAAAATTAGCTTTAAATCCAATTTCTTCCAAATCTATAAACTCCATCACAATAGATGATCAATTATTTGTAATATAAACCATTTGTTATTTTTTTTTATTTCTCTTTATTCCAAAACCCCGTGCTCCATCACAACAGCTAATTCCAATTGTTTGCAAACAAAAGTAACTTTTATGAGAAATCGTGATCGTCTATGCACAAAATTCAGGGTTTCCTCTCCTACTGGGAGACTTGTTGGACGGAGGATTCTCGTGGCGCCAAGCTGCGGAATGTCAAACCTCGTTTAAGTCACTGGCCGTCCTACGAAGCTAATGAGAGCAATAAACAGCACGTATGTGGACAGTTGTTCCAAGGTGAAAACACAGATGGATGATAGTAGCTGTTTGGAATAACAACGGGTGTAAAGCGTATGTGTGCTCCCCAAAAAAATTTCATAACATTTATGGACTATTGTGAGAAGGTGGTAAAGGAAAGGGTGGACGGAGAGATCTTTGGATACGCGGATGATCTGGCGTTGGTCTCGGAGTCAAGGGAGGCTTTGCAGAGGTTTATAGTGATGTGGGGCGAGGTGCTGATGGAGAAAGGAATGAAAATCGATAAGAGAAAAAGGGAGGTTATAATGGTGAGTATGGGCAGGAGGAGTTAAATATAGAACTGGAGGGGGAAGTATTGAAACAGACGGAACAGTTTCAATATTTTGGAGTGTATAGAAATGACAAGTTCCAGGAGCTGAACCATAGAATTGGAGTGTTTAATAGGACATTTGCGTCGTTGTACCCTTTGCTCAAGGATCGGAAAATACCAAGGAAAGTCAAGACAATAATATATACCAACATAATGAGGCCCGTGCCAACATATGGACACTTAATACAAAAGTTAAAATTAAAGTGCAGGCATGCAAAATGAGAGTATTAAGATTGATATTGGGGGTGACAAGATTAGACAGGAGAAGAAAAGATGACGTGAGGGTGAAGCTGGGAGTAGAGAGTAAAAATTGGTGGAGAGAGGGCAGTTGAGATGGGTCGAACATGTGAAGAGGATGGACGTAAATAGGTGTGCGAAAAGTTATTATGAGTGACAGCCGGAGGGAAGTGGATAGGCCGAAGGTGAGGTAGCGGGATGGTGTTGAGGAGGGGTATGACTATGGAGGAGCTACTTAGAGAGGGAGAGAATGTATAATGATCGACGGCGATGAAGAAGCTTCGTGCAGGTCAGCTGACAGGTCGAAACTCCTACAGGAGGATGGTGAGAAAGAATAAGAATCTCTATATATAAATACATTTTTTTAAAAAAAATTAAAAAACTTCATTAGAACGTTTTTAGAACATTAGAAATATAAAGACAGTAAGAAGCAGGGCTGGGTAGCCGAGGTAAATTTGGCCCGGCCCCGGCCCCGGCTCCAGAGCCCTTGTTAGATATGGCTCCGGCACCGGTACCGGCTCCGGAACCATCAATTTGAGTGGCTCCGGCTCAAGCTCCGGCACCGCCTTTGTCTTAAGGATATTCCTAAGTCCTAACTTTTATACAATTAATTGTATTTGGGTGTTACCCCCATCCAGGAACATCAGCCCTCATGCAGTTCCGCGGCAATGGGAATCAAAACCTTATTATTTTATATTAGGTTTGAGCTGGGCACAACTTTGCTCTGACAAGGCAAAGTCCCATTGTGTTTTTTTTTTTTTTTTTTTTTTTTTTTTTTTTTACAAGAAATTTTATTAAATGAAATACTTTATAAAAAATAAACAATACTTTTACATTTTAATCAAAACGAATTTGTTCTAAGAAACAGCATGGCTTCAATCAGATTCTCTTTCATTGAGACTCGTAAGTCTGACCGAATTATTCGAAGGGCCGAAAATAGGTGTTCCACACTAACTTGTGTTGTTGGCATTGAAGTTGCTGTATAAGCAACATTATGAATTAATTTTGGGTACTGTGGAACTATCTGTAAGATATTTAGCTTTGATGATCTATCTATTTTTTCCATTTCAGACAAAGCATGAGATATATCAAGTTTTAACTTAGCAATAGGAGATCCTTTTTCTATTTTTCCTTCAGTCCGACGGCGTTTGGCTTGCTGATCAAGGAACTGTTCATAATCTGCTTCATCCTCAAAATTTAAAGTGGATAATGAAGTTGAAGGCTCGTTTATATTTACTTCATTAACTTCTTGGCATTTTTCAGTTCCACTTTCTTTTAGAGTTACGTGTTGTTTTGAAGAATTGTAATTAAATTGCTGCATTCGAATTGCTTTATTACTGAATGCTATCTTTCCTCTACTGAGCTGTGCATCACTCCAGTGATGGGATTGGCGCTGCCAAGACTTTGCCGCTGGCTTGATCTAGAGCACAGTTTTCTTTTCCATTGACTTTTGCATCACCCGCTGTCTTTATTCTTATTGAACATAACCTCTCTTTCAGTTTCTGCCACTCTTTACAAAATGAGCCTGGAGTTAACTCGGCTGCTTGCAATCTTTTGGTGACTAAGAATGGATGACGAAGGATTGCTTCTATCCTTATTAATTCACACCGCTGAAAATCAGTCATTGTTATGTCTCGATGAGCCATATCAATTAATGTACTTTTAAGTTCTAGAAGGCACTTAATCATTAGGTAAGTACTGCCCCACCTAGTAACTTGGTCTAGGAGAGCAACTTTTCCTCCTTTACGTCTTAATATAGCTTCAACTTTTGGTGTCCTTGCAGCCACAACCATTTGACGCACATTAGCTATAAGATTATGAGCATGTTGTCCTTTCAAACCATCTCTGATAGCCAGCTGTAACGTGTGTACAGTACATCGCATGTGTTCTATCTTTACGGCAGTGAAAGCAGAATCCACATCTTGATTCACTTCTGTTTCTAAACTACCTTCATAATTTTCTGCGTCGATGATACAAATTTAGAATTCACTATCTAAGCTCGTATTATCTGTTTCAAAGGAGTCTACATTGAGTTTATCTATTGCATTTATCATGTTCGATGCATTATCAGTTACAATTGCTAAAACTTGCTCTTTGGTAAGCTCAAACTCTTTAAGAACTTTCTCAACTAGATCTTTTATAAATTGTGATGTATGTTGGGCTTGGTGTCTCGAACGGCTAAAGTTCATGTTGTTATTTCATTATTTGAATTGGAGAATGGACATTTAGTGCAAAATAATTTTTCTCTGTCTAGTACAAGCATCTATTTTTAGAAAAAAATATTTGCCATGGAGAATTTGTTTCAGCATCTTTTCCTGTTTTTTTCAGCTTCAATTATCACCAGTTTTCTGATATCACGCCTTTCCATAGAAATGCCTAACTTATTGGCTAATTCTCCATATAATCCTGCAAAACCTCGAGATGAAAAGAAAGTTAAGGGTACTCCATCATCTACAACCATTTGGATGATATGGGTTTTATTGTCATTGATACCGTCGCCTTTTGACTTGTTACAAATCTTAAAATAGAAGGTTGTATGAATATTGTTTGGGTAACTGGTGTAACCTTAATTTGGTTTTCTTCTTCTACTGTTTTAAAGATTTCAAGATGGTGTCTTTCCAAATGGCGTTTTAAATTAGATGTTTTATCACTTAATTTTGTTCCACAGACGACTTCATCATTTGTAACTTGGCAAAGCAAAACGTTTTTGTCGGTTTCACTTTTTTTTTTTGAAGTATTTCGATAATGATGATTTATAAAATTTAGTACATTGGCTGGTACTCATTGTGGAAATAAAAAAAAATTAACCAAAAAATTGATTTTTACCAGAGAATTAAATTATTTTAGGTTACTGCTTATTATTATTAGGGAATTATAATATTATTATAAGGGAATTATTAGAAAATAATAGCCTGAAAAGCGATGAAATTTAAATATAGCAGCGGGTTGTGCTGGCTATTGGCTGGCTGCTGGTTGCTGCTATATATATATATAGGCTGGCTGTTGCTATTGTTATTATATACAGCAGTTATATTGTTGGTTATGCTGGTTATTACATATATATATTATTATTATTATATACGAGCAGCTATTGTTATATACATATAAGAGTTGGTTATTAGCATATATATATATAGTTGGTATATATATATAGCATATATATATATATATATATATATATAAGGTTGCTGGTGCTTCATATTATATATTAATATTGTTATTAATTTGGTTATAGCATATATATATATATATTGTTACATAGCATAGTTATATATATATATATGCGCGTTATTATTATATATACATATTATTATTTATATATATATATATATATATATATATTATATATATAAATATATATATATATATATATATATATATATATATATATATATATATATATATATATATATATATATATATATATATATATATATATATATATATATATATATATATATATATATTTCCTAATTAGAAATATAAATATAATAAAAATAAAATATATATTTTAATTAGGATTTTATATTTGTTCTTTAATCGTAATTTTCATTAGAGCTATTCCGTTGAAAATTTTCCACCCCCTCCATCAATATTCTTCTTGTTTTTGTTTTTTTTTAAACGTTTTCGGATTACCAAGATTTAATATTATCACAAACTATTTATTAAATATTTATATAAGATGCATTTAAAAGTCAAAACCCGATAAAAAAAATAATAATAATAATTTACTAAATAACAAAAGTACATTCTAAAACTGTTTAAAAAAAAAAAAAAGAAGATCTTTTTTGAAAAATGCATTACAATAAAATTCAGATTTGGAGACACGTGGAAAACGAAGAATTTTGGGAAGTTTCGTTCATTTTATTCATTAATTTATTTTATCATATTTAACACGTAATTAACCTTAACTGTAGTCACATGTTAATATTCCAAATTTTTTTTATTACCTATTTTAATGATTTTAAACCAAAAACCTTATTAAATATAAAACATTGAAAACATGATATTAGCGTTTTTTCGTGGAATTTCGCTCAGTCTCCATAAGCATCTTTCATTCGACATCATTTTAAAATTGGAGTTAGCTTTTGAGAACAGCGGTGAAAAGATTGTTTCAGTGTGTTGTTTTAAATTTTGGAAGTGAAAACCAATATACATATAAAATAATTCTTTTTTTTTTCAAGAGTAAATTAAACGCAGTGAAATATTATTTTAAGTGCCTACCGTGATTTTAAGTGCCTACCGAAATTAAAAATAGTTCCCAAAATACCGTACCTCCGAAAACCGATCCTACATTTGGTGAGAATTAATTTTTTTTGCATTGCCTGATTTTGGGACCTAATTGTAGCTATAAGCCACTTAAAGTAAGCTTAGAGCATGCCTAGGTTATTATAATAAAGAAATAATTATAATAAGTAATAATAATAAGAATAAATATATTAATCATTTTAATGATTATAATAATCATAATAAAAGTTATAATAATAATATTAATATTAAAATTAAGATTAACAAAAATATTAACAATAATAATTTTAATAATAATAATAATAATAATAATAATAAAAATGAATAATAATAATAATAATAATAATAATAATAATAATAATAATAATAATAATAATAATAATAATAATAATAATAATAATAATAATAATAATATAATAATAATAATAATAATAATAATGATAAGAATAACATAATTAATAATAATTTTATAAAAATAATTTTAATAATAATTATTTTAATAATTTTTTTTATTTTTTTAATTTTCACGCATCTTAAGTTTGGCAAAACCAAATTTCCCTCTTGCATTATATTTTTTTTAAAACTTTCGCGTAATAAATTTTTTTTTAATTTTTAAGCATCTTACGTTTGGCAAAACCAAATTTCCCTCTTGCTTTATAATTTTTTTTTAAACTTTCGCTCAACATAATTTTTTTTAAATTTCAAGCATCTTACGTTCGGCAAAACCAAATTTCCCTCTTGCATTATAATTTATTTAAATTTTCGCGTAACAAAAAATTTTTTTTTTAAATTTTGGTCATTTAACAAGAGGTCATATAAGTTTTAAATCTCGGATAAAATTTAATCGTATTTTTACTGCATGGCAGACCTGATTAACTGCATGGTATATTAGTTCCCATGGTATCGCAATCTGTATTTTAAGCTGCCCGGTAAAAATTTAGCAATACTTTGGATTTGTGCCCATTTCATTTTAGTTTTCATCTTAGAGGCACGGTCGAAGCGAACATAATTTTATTGTATATTTATTTTAAGCTGCCTGGTAGAATTTTTGTGCTCATTTTTATATTAGTTTTCATTTTAAAATGCATGGTAGATCTGACCCTAATTTTATTGAATATTTATATACATATGAAAATAATTCTTTTTTTTTCATGATGAATACAAGTTAAAGTGATTTTATGTTATATTTATTTATATAATTTTTCGCTGCCACGTCCGATCTCTTTTTAACTATATGTTATTTTTCTTCTTACTCCTCAGGCGTGGTAGATGGTGGTATATTTTAGCGTAAATAAAAATTCCGTTGCGATCCATTTGGCCTTTAATTTATAATACCTACAAACAAGTTAGAAAACTGGCGACATTTCCGGTCCCTTGCCTTTCCTGGGATTACACCACGCCATCATTAAATTCGGTACAAGAGCGATAGGTGAAGTTCGCATTACGGTACGTGACATATTCTTTATTCTTAACTTGCACTTGCACATTCATTTTATATTTACACGGAGAATACGGTAGGCTTCTCCAAACATACTGCCACAAAATCATTGGCAATTCATTTTTATACCGATTGCCACATTCACCATTAAATAAAAAGACCATCACAAGATAGTAAGTGATGCCAGTCTTAACTTCTCCGTCCGGAGACATTCTATATGACGAAGAAAACATCTCCAAATCATAGAATGCAATTAAGGCATTTCCAGAAGACTGAGTTTAGTCCTCATCAGTCTCCTTCCTTCGAGCCAAACCATACCGCTCAAACCTCATATTACAATAGGAGAAGAGCCCTAACTTACTCTTCTCATTCTTATGGAAGATTTCCATACAATCAGGGTCCACCTGACGACTACAATTTTTCCGAATGGAACTCCAATTACCAAAACAAAAGAAGAGCCAAGACAATCTTCAACCATTTTTCCAATCATGATGATTCCTCCAGAGAGTGGAGAATTTCCCAACCATTAAATAGTTATTGCACCGGTGATCGCCCGAGAGCTCACCAGCAATATCTTCACCAGGCTCACCGACAAGGTCAAGCCCCAAACTACCACAACTATGGAGGAAAACGAAGAGCACCTGACGCTCTCATGCCTCCCCAATTGAGAAATTTTGAGAACTCCTTTGACAATTCGGAAGTCACAGGAGCATTTTTAGAAAAGAGTGACCAGAGCAAGTCCAATTCTGACTCCCTCCAACGAACCAGTGATTTCCCTAGTGTTTCTCAACTATTGTTTTCTCCTCCACCTCCTTCCTCCTATAATAAATGTGTTAAAATTTGTGACGACTCATCCTCCGAGTCTAGTGAAAAAGCAGAGATAATTAATTTTAAAAATGAAAATAAAGTGAAAGAAAATTCTAATTATGATTTCGATAACGTAAAAATAAATAAGCAAATTATTAAATTTTTTAAATTAGGCAATTTCAATAAAAGTGTACACACCATAAGAGATGATAAGAATTCTCAAATACACCCCACGTTAGGTACACTAAATATAAAGGATAGGGTTCCGGATACTGTGAAAGCATGGATCGAGGGTCCTAGTCACTTTAGCAGTATCCGAGGTTGTGCCAATGGCACTAACTTATTTAGCTCCCAAAACAGATTTAGCATTGATACACAGGTAAATGGGCAACAAACCCAAACTAAATATTTTGATAATACTGTAAATAAATGTGATAACGGTGATGGCACCCACATTTATCCTTCCATTACTTTTGATAGTTGGGCTAATGACCGATTAGCCCAACACAAAAATGTTAAACAGATTGTGGGAAATGATGTTAATTATGTTTTTAAGGAAAAACAAAGGGTTAACACTAATTCTAACACTTGTTCTAATACAGAAAACACAGGTGTATTAAATGATGTAAATTATAATTTTAAGGTAAAACAAAGGGTTAACACTAATCCTACCACTTGTTCTGATACAAAAAACACATATATTTTAAATGATGTTTTTCCTACACCATCTCCTCTCCCCCATTCAGTAGATAGTATTCCTACTATGCTTACCATACCTCCGCAACCTATACCTAACATCCTACCTACTCCTAACCTTATGCCTAACACCCTACCTACTCCTAACCTTATACCTAACATCCTACCTACTCCTAAACCTATGCCTAACACTCTAAATACTCCTACCACTAGTCCTAACACTATGTTTACTACTATAGCTACTCCTACCACTAGTTCTGACGCTATGTTTACTACTATAGCTACTCCTACCACTAGTCCTAACGCTATGTTTACTACTATAGCTACTCCTACCACTATGCCTAACGCTATGTTCGCTACCATAACTACTCCTAACACTATGCCTAACTCTATGCTTACTACGGTAACTAGGCCTAACAATTCTCAAAATGCCTTACCTACGCCTAACAGCTTCCAAAATGCTTTACCTACGCCTAACAGCTTCCAAAATGCTTTACCTACGCCTAACAGCTTCCAAAATGCTTTACCTACGCCTAACAATTACCAAAGTACTATACCTAACCATTTTGAAAGTACTATACCTAACCATATACCTATACCTAACCATTACCAAAGTACTATACCTAACCATTTGAAAATACTATGCCTAACCATCTTCAGTACTATGCCTAACCCTCAACCTACGCCTAACATTAGTAGTTATACACCTAATCCTAACATTCCTACGCCTACTGCTGACCTACTAAATCTTTTTGATCCTATTAATATACCTAAGGAACCTATGCACCCGGTGCAGGATACAATAACTTCCGATTCTATGCTTACTGCAGATCTACTTAACTTTTTCGATCCTTATACTGTCTCTACTACACACTCTACTTCGGTGACAGACAGCATGAATTTTTCTAACCCTATGGATCCTTTAGCAACCTCTCTTGCTACAATGCATGAAAGAACTAACCCAAATGATACGATTAATTTACTAACAGCATCCGCTAAACCAGTGTCAAATAGCGCACTCCTTTCGAACTTGATGCAAAAACCGGCATCCGCGATTATAACGACCGATGATAAAATTACTCCAAATTATAACATGCCCCCAACTCCGGTAACGAACTTAAACTCTGTCCATGAGATACCATTCCTCCTTACTCCTCCTCCTCCTCCTCCTCCTCCTACTACTACTACTACTGCTACCACTATTACTAGTCCTTCCTATCAAAGTTCTCAACCTCTACTAATTCCATCTCAAGATATTACTTTATCTTCCGCTTTTACTAATGATAGCCAAATCCTATTAAATAATGCCCACAAAGCAAATCCGCTAATAGGACCCGCGTATATTTTAAAAGCGAATATAAATTACAAAAACTACATATTAGAAGACAGAGAACTGATTTTAGATTCAGGTAGTAACAGTAGCCTCTGCCGGTACTCTTTCATTTGCGAAATGGAAGAGACATTTAACATAGACATACCATTAAAACCCACAGAAATTACAACTACGTTTCTATCAAAGAGGTTCAAATTTACCAAATGGGTACCAATTTATTTTTAACACTAACTTTACACGGGAAACATAACCAGTTAATTTTTATAGTCATAAAGACAATAAAGACATGAGAGAATATAGAGACAGTAAAAAGCCACATGGGCCCATCGAGACTGTCCCAGTCAACCCACCACCCAAACAGCTCATGCCAAATCCACACAGCACCCTAGGGCTTGTCAATTTGTTGTAACTACAAATCCACCAATTTGCTTAGTCAAAACTAATGATCTATAAATATGATACCCAAACCATACCACATGCATTAATAACTAAGTTATGGTCACACATGCCTTCTAACATTACTATAACTATATCAACTAAAAACCCGCCAATTTGGCTTCGGTCAATATATTATATGATCCCCAACCCATCCATAAACGAATTTAAACCCTTTCTTAAATGTTGCTATCGAGTCACACTCAACAACCTCCCCTGGCAGACTACATTCCAAAATTTTACAACCCTATTACTGAATGCATGCTCTCTTATATCAAGATGGCATGCTTCTTCTTAATTTTCTTATTATGCCCCTGGTCACCTGTCCATGTTCTACTATGAAAAATTTATTAATCTCTGTATTATCAATAGATGTAATATTTTGTAGACTTTGTATCATGTCCCCTCTGAGATCGCCTTTCTACAGAAACATTCCTAACTCTTCAGTCTCTCATAGCTCTTACCCTCCAAACCCAGAAATCATCCTTGTTGCTCTAAGTGCCCTCTCTCTAGCATATCTAAGTCTTTCTTTTAAAAATAAGGGGCCCCAAACTTGTGCACAATACTCTATTAACTGCCTAACATAGCTATTATACAGTTTAACTTATTACTTCCTTGCTCTTATAAACAACATTGGATTTTATTAAGCAGCATCTTAATTAGCTTTTTTCTAGCTTTCCAAACAACTGATTAGCTACTTTCAAATTACTGCTATAATCACACCTAATCTTTTTTTCTTGGTCCACAGACTCAAGACAATCCCCATTCTTTGTTGTAGTTAAAAACTTTTATTTGAGTAACTAGGTTGAAGAACCTTACACTTTTTACTATTAAAAATTTCATTTGCCACTTATCTGCCCACCAAGAAGTTTATCAAGAAGGTCATTTTGAATCTTTATGCAATCCTTCACTACTATTCCTGAGGTGGCCACTTTAGTATCATCTGCAAACTTAGAAACCGCTTGCATTTAAGTCCCTGGTCTAATATCAATTTATATATATGAGGAATCAATAGTGGCCCCAGCCACTGAACATCCTGTGGGACACCCTCTTACTATTTCCCATGATGATTTATTCCATTTAGTTGTACACACTGTTTTTCTATTTCGCAACCACTCTTTAATCAAACCATGTCCACTCAACCTATACCACATTGCAATAACTTTTTCCATCAGCCTTATGTGGGGAACCTTATCAAAAGCTTTACTAAAGTCTAATATCAATATCAACTGATCTCCTCGGTCAATGCAGCCAGTAATGTATCCCATAAATTCTAAAAGGTTTGTCTGACATGACCTACCCTTTCTGAATAACGTGCTGGGAAGTCGTACAATACCTTGTTTAATCTTCTAAATATTTCTCTATAATGACCTTTCAGTAACTTTTCCAGAACCTTTACAACCAAAGATGTTAAGCTAACTGGCCTATAATTTCCCAAATCTTCCTTACTACCTTAACAAAGAGCTTTTCTTATATGTGACAATCTTTGTGGTTTTAGTACACCTTTCTTACTAGGCACAAATTTCCTAAATAATCCAAGAATAAACTTACAAACAAAACAAAATACAATTGAAGTAACAACAAATAACCTTACTATCCCCATACCACTTACCCACCAATACCCTACCAAAAAGAAGTCCCCCAGCATACATGCTAAACATACAGAGGTAAACCATACAGAGACTATGCCCCTCTACTCCGACGACATTTCTACTCCTAACAATCTTTTAATTGATACTGACGTTTCCTACTAATTTATCTACTTTAGAAGACACAGAACTAGCTCCTTATTCTAAGTACACTCTTTCTGTTAAAGCTTCTTCCCCTGCTCATACTTCTCCTCCTGACAACTTTATTCTGTCCACAGAGAACACCTATATCAGCAACTTTCTTTTTGCTGGTAGTGTACTGAGTTCGGCCTCCGACGGCCAAGTTCTCTTGGACATAATAAATATGAGCGCTTCTTCCCAATTCCTTCCTCAAAATACCGTCCTAACCAGGGCTAATCCTATTATAGTTCTTGACGAACCCCTCCAAACGTCCAATGTAAATTTGGCAACTTCTTCCAAAGGTTTAACTCCAACTCAACTTAGAAATACTTTCAAAAAACTCGTCCAGGAATCTTTCAAAAATAATGAAGATTGCTGTACCACATTACAAGATCCAGATCAGTTAGAAAAGTTAATTGATCTGTTGATGACTTACAGAGATGTAATAGCCTTAGAAGATGATGAAGTCCCCATTTGTCCGTTAACTAAATTTTCCATACAACTTAAAGAAAACGCTCCAAAGGTACTGTACCGACCACAGTACCGCCTCCCCCATAAATACTTGACCCAGATAGACGATTGGGTCAAGTCCGCCCAACAAAAAGGGTACATCCGTCCAATAAGTAGTCCCCATTCGAGCCCTCTGCTCGTCATTCCAAAGAAGAACTCCTCAACTCCAAGAATTGTGGCCGATTACAGGCACATTAACGCACATACGGTGTTAGACCGCTTCCCCCTTCCTTGTATTGCTGACATCCTCTCTACGCTGGGAAAATCCAAAATTTTCAGCAGTCTCGATCTTCTCGACGCTTACCATTGTCTGGAAATCGAGGAAGAGACACAACCGCTACTAGCCTTCCGCACTCCGCGAGGTCAGTATGCACCTACAAGACTCAATTTTGGTTTGTCCAACGCACCCCCAGTGTTCGCAAGGACAATGGAAATGGTGTTGTCTCACCTCCTAGGTGACGCATGCAGAGTCTTCTTGGACGATGTCTTAATACTTGGGGAAACATTAAAAGAACATTTTGGTAACTTAGAAAAGGTTTTCCAATCTTTTAGAAAGAATAAGATGAAGATTAAACTTGCTAAATGTAAGTTTCTTCGAAACAGCCTCCTTTTTCTGGGTTTTAAAATTTCCCAAGACGGAATCTCACCTGACCCCATAAAACTCCAGACTCTTACTACTTTCAAACCTCCTACTAACGTAGCAGAAACCAGATCTTTGCTTGGTTTCCTGAACTACTTTAATCACTTGATCGACTCCTACTCCGTCCTTGCCAAACCTATAACAAAATTACTACAAAAGAATGCAACATTTTTCTGGGGACCGGAGCAACAAAGAGCTTTTCTTATCTTAAAAGATAAGTTGTTACTCCAACCCCAATTAAGATTCCCTGATTACTCCAAGGAATTTTTTATCAACACTGATGCCTCTAACCTAGGGCTCGGTGCTGTCCTATACCAATTAGACGAAAATGGCAAAGAGAAGCCATTATCCTTTATTTCGAGAGCACTAAACAAATCCGAAGCTAACTATAAAACTATCGAGCAAGAAGCATTGGCTATAGTTTTTGCGTTGCAAAAATTTAAGAATACCGTATTCGGTTATCCGCTTACAATTATCACGGATAACCAACCATTGATTCACCTCATACGTCATAAACAACTTACAGGACGTTTAGAAAGATGGAATTTATTCATAGCCCACTTTAATCCAACGATCATTTACAAACAAGGCAAACTTAATATCATTCCTGATTATTTAAGTAGAAACCCCCCTCCTTGCTCTTATTCTTTTGCACAAAATACTGTACTCCTTACTGGAACTATCCCTTTGACTAAAGAAAATATTGTAAATGAACAAAAGACATGTAAACGCCTTAAAACCCTCTATGAATATGCGAAACCCATCATTTCTCATAACAAACCACTTTCCGAACAAGACACTCTTGCTGACACTTACCCCCATGTTTTAATCGATGACATTTTGCATTATGCAACACAGTCTGGACGTTTCCTTATCCAAGTACCAGACACATTAATCCACTCCGTCATCGAACACTCCCATGCCTCCTTAGCAGCGGGACACTGCGGAACGCAGAGAACCGAATTTAGAATTCGAGAACGTTACATTTTCCCCAAACTCCATACACTTACTAATGATTATTGTACTACATGTCCTTCCTGCCAAAACATTAAGGGTAATACTCCCAAAAACGCCCCCATAAAAGCATACCCCCTCCCCTATGAACCTTTTTCCAGAGTCCACTAGACATTTTAGGACCTTTACCACAATGCAAAATTACACAATTTAAATATATCCTTTGCATGAAAGACTCTCTTACTAGGTATGTTGAACTTGTCCCCTAAAACAACATACTACCAAAGACATTGCACAGGCTATCCTAGAGAGGGTAATCTGTCGCCATTCTACTCCAGAGGTAATTATTTCCGATCGAGCACCGGAACTAACCTCCCAACTTTTTAAAGAGATATGTGCCCAATGGCGAATTAAGGCAGTTAACATAGTTGTGCGACACGCCCAGAGTAATGCATTGGTTGAAAAAGAAAATCATAAGATAAGCAATTATCTACGACACTATGTCAACACCAATCATAATGACTGGGGTCAATACATTCCATTCACACAAACTGCCATAAATTCAACCTACCATTCCGCCATCGGTACCTCCCCACACTTCCTCCTTTACACTTACAACAAACGACTTCCTTGGGACCTTCCAAACTATACATCCCCTTTTACTTCTACACAACCACCCCGTAAGTACATAAATGATTATGTTGATGAAATAGCCGAGCGAGCCCACTTAATTAGAGACCAAGCTCGCGAACATTTACAAGCAGAAACAGAAAAACAAATCCTAAAACAACTACCTAAATCTGGTGCTATCCAAATGAAAATAGGCGATTTAGTTCACATCTTGAACGTCCTAAAGCCTAAACAAACCCCCAAACTTGCCCAGAAATGGACAGGTCCTTATAGAATCCTACAGTTTGTTCCTTATAACAAACTGTTACTTCAATGTCTAAATTCCTCAAAATCTTTTATTGTCCACAGGGATAATGTAAAAATATCTAAAGTTACAAATAATTTCCAACCCCTTCCCCAACAACCCCACGGCGACCTACATACAAAAACAAGACCTCCTCCAAAACAAATTCAACAAATTACAATTCCCCAACAACCCATACGAAACATACCACATACCATATACGCTCCACCAAACACAATATTCCCAACACAAACCCAACAACGACCACAAAGTCAACCACCGACTACACCAACAACTCCTTTACACATTCCTTCCTTACACCGACAAAATTTACAACAAAGACAGTTATTCCCACATGAAGAAACTACATCACCAGAACAAATTTCTCCAACACCATACAGACCTCCTTTGCTACAAAGACAACAATTACCACCGGAAGAACCCACTTCCCATGAAGCATCCTCCCATGCACATATAAGATCACCTATGAAAAATTTCCAAATCTTACCTTCCCCTCCAAAATTACAACCTTTACAAAGACTTACATCACCACCACCCCTCCTTCCTAGATTTTCCTTAGACGAACCTCCAACCTTACCCCCTAGAGCTCCTTCTCAAGAAACAGTCCAACCACAACCCACTACTTTAGCAGAAATATCTCCCCCCACACCTCCAGACACCAGGGTGAATGATCCATCCTACAGACCTTCCTTAACATTCAGAAATCCTGACATACCACACCCCATGCAATTACGAAACAGACAACAACCTGCTACTATTATGAGAGGACAAAGAGAATTTATTTTACCTCCTAAACAAACTTTTCCTGCAGGTAGAGGTCATCCACCTCCAAGACCTCCCCCACCAACTTAAAAATTTTCTTTCCTTTTTTCTCCCCAGGGGAACATCACATATTTGTAAACATATGTGAAACATAATAACATCTTTGAAACAAACACCATCAAAGACATTATTTTCAAGAAACTATCTCCAACATTTCTAAAGATGTAAATTAAAAATTAAAACCAGAAAATTTTTAAAGACAAAGAAACATTAATTAAAAACTTTATGAACTAGTTAAATTATATCTTAAACATTAACAACATAATCAAATTTAATACTTTTCATTTGTTTAATAACTTAAATATTAACAACTTAATCAAATTCAATTTTAATTTTTCTATTATATCTTAAATATTAACAACATAATCAAATTTAATATTTTTCATTTATTTAATAACTTAAATAGTAACAACATAATCAAGTTCAATATTTTTCATTTATTTTATAACTTAAATACTAACAACATAATCACCCCAAAAAGAAATTTATCAGAACATAACCTTTGAAAATACATTTCCAAATCTCAATTCTCACATCCATTCTACACATTAAAGCAACTCTAACTATTTATCCAAATTTAGAATCCATTGACACCTATTAAAGAACATTTTTTAAGACCGTTTCTTTTCTTTTTTTCTCCCGAGCCGGGTCTATTTCCTAATTAGAAATTACCAATCTAATCAAAATAAAATATATATTTTAATTAGATTTTATAAAATGTTCTTTAATCGTAATTTTCATTAGGAGCTATTCCGTTGAAAATTTTCCACCCCCTCCATCAATATTCTTCTTGTTTTTGTTTTTTTTAAACGTTTTCGGATTACCAAGATTTAATATTATCACAAACTATTTATTAAATATTTATATAAGATGCATTTAAAAGTCAAAATCCGATAAAAAAAAAATAATAATAATTTACTGAATAACAAAAGTACATTCTAAAACTGTTTTAAAAAGATTTTTGAAAAATGCATTACGATAACAAAATTCAGATTTGAAGACACGTGGGAACGAAGAATTTTGGGAAGTTTCGTTCATTCTATTCATTAATTTATTTTATCATATTTAACACGTAATTAACCTTAACTGTAGTCACATGTTAATATTCCAAATTTTTTTTATTACCTATTTTAATGATTTTAAACCAAAAACCTTATTAAATATAAAACATTGAAAACATGATATTGGCGTTTCTTTGTGGAATTTCGCTCAGTCTCCATAAGCATCTTTCATTCGACATCATTTTAAAATTGGAGTTGGCTTTTGAGAATAGCGGTGGCAAGTTGTTTAAGTGTGGAAAATTTAATTCTGAAAATAAGTGATAACAAAATATACACAATTGTTTTTTTGCGGTGGTTGTGAAATTATTTACAAATAATTTAAGATTTGCGTACCTTTCTTTTTATACCGTTTGATTCTTGGTAAGTTAGAACTTTATTTGAGCATGATTTATTAATCTTGAGCTTGTGTGTGTGTGCGCGCACGTGTTAGAAGATAACGAGACCTAATCTCCTTTCTAGACCAAGCATGAATGATAATAAATAGCTTAATCATTATAATGATTGTGATCACCATAATAATAGTTGTAATAATAATAACTATATAAATAATTATAGTAGTAATAAAAATATTTTTATTAAAAATAATAATTTTATAATAGTAGTAAGAATTATGAAAATAATTTCTATAATGGTTATAATGGCGATAATAATTATAATACCGATAACTTTAATCATAATAATTTTAAAAATAAATTTTTATAATAATAATACTACTACTACTAATAATAATAATAATAATAATAATAATAATAATAATAATAATAATAATAATAATAATAATAATAATAATAATAATAATAATAATAATAATAATAATAATGAATAACAATAATAATAATAATAATAATAATAATAATAATAATAATAATAATAATAATTAATAATAATAATAATAATAATAATAATAATAATAATAATAATAATAATAATAATAATAATAATAATAATAATAATAATAATAATAATAATAATAATAATAATAATAATAATAATAATTTTATAATAATAATAAGAATTATAAAATTAATTTTACTAAAAATTATAATAACAATAATAATTACAATAACAAAAATTTTAATCACAATAATTATAAAAATAATTTTTTTTAATAATTATAATAATATTAATAATTATATATATGTAATTATAATAATGATGATTGTAATAATAATAATTATAATAATAATAAAAATATTAAAAAAAAAAAATTAATAATAATTTTTATATTGATTTTTATAACTAATTAAAATTCTAATAATAATAATAAATATCTTATTAATTTTAATGATTTTAATCATCATAATAATAGTTGTAATAATAATAATAATCATATTAAAATTAAGATTTATAAAACTATGAACCATAATACTTTTACTAAATACTTCTAATAATAATAATAAATATCTTAATAATTATAATGATTATAATAATTATAATAAAAGTTTTAATAATAGTATTAATATTTATAATAATAAAAATTATAATAATAATAATTATTATAGTGATAATATTTTTTTTTATTGCAACAATTATAATAACTATAATAATTATAAAAAAACAATCTTAATAGAAACAATTCCAATAATAATAATTTTTTTTATTAAAATAATAACACTAACAACAATAATAACATATTATAATTGTTATGATCATAATTGTTATAATAATTTTTTTTAATTTTTTTTGAAGCATCGTACGTTTGGCAAAATCAATTTCCCTCTCGCATTTTAAACTTAACATAATTAATGTAAATTTTGGCCATTTAACAAGAGGTCATATAAATTTTAAATATCGGATAAAATTTAATCGTATTTTTACTGCATGGCGGACCTGATTAACTGCATGGTATATTAGATCCTATGGTATCGCAATCTTTATTTTAAGCAGCATGGTAGATTTTAATATATGTTATTGTATTTCTCACTTTAAGCTGCCCTGTAGACTTTCTGCGCCTATTTTTATATTAGTTTTCATTTTAAACTGCATGGTAGATCTGAACCTAAGTTCATTGCATTTTTTTTTAGCTGCACTGTATTTTAGAGTAAACTTTATCGTATATCTTTCTTTTTTTTACCCACATTTTTTTAACATTCATTTTTTTTTGGAGATTTTAAAATATATGTATTTAGTTATCTTTTGATTTTTTTTCTCATGATGAATACAAGTTAAAGTGATTTTATGTTATATTTATTTATATAATTTTTCGCTGCCACTTCCGATCTCTTTTTAACTATATGTTATTTTTCTTTTTACTCCTCAGGCGTGGTAGATGGTGGTATATTTTAGCGTAAATAAAAATTCCGTTGCGATCCATTTGGCCTTTAATTTATAATACCTACAAAGAGGTTATAAAATATATATATATATATATATATATATATATATATAATTTGATGTGTATATATATATATATATTTAGATATATATATATAATATATATATATACAATATATATATATATATATATATATATATATATATATATATATATATATATATATTAGTGTTGGCCGAGCACCGGATTTTTGCGCACCGCACCGCTCCGCACCGGGAGGTCGTGCACCAGCACCGCACCGCACCACCCATCATCCTACCGCACCGCACCACACCGCACCGGCTCTTTTGCAGTGCGCACCGCACCGCACCGCACCGAGAGCGAGCCACAGCGCACCGCACCGCACCAAAATTTGCGCACCACGCACCGCACCGCACCGACATATATATATATATATATATATATATATATATATATATATATAATAAAAATACCGCCATCAAAAAAAACAACAATAATAATAATATATATATATATAACTATATATATATATATATATATATATATATATATATATGAGGAAGGAAGTAGCGCTCCTTAAGCGATGAGATTACCCACCATTGAGCACATATGGAGTCTTAGAGTACATCCCATGGCACTCCAGTGCCCAATTGTTCTTCCCTTTTGTGCTCATATCCATATTCTTCTTACGATGGAGTAAGCTCTCCCTTATCACACACCATAAAATACAATTACAGACAACACTTACCTCTTAAAAATAAAATAAAAAATGGTGTAAAATGGCAGCCACCCGATTAGCCTTGGAGAAGCCTATAGGGGTAGCTTCCAAAAATAACCCTACTATCATCACCATTAAATGCCATTGACAGCCTCCGGTGATGGAGTTGGTGCCTTCACGGAATTGCCGGCCTATTTTGATGTACGGTCGCCTTTCTTCATAAATTTCTGCAACCTTCTCGGTTTTAAATCTAATTTTCATTTTGTTGAACATCACCTCTCCTCCTCTAAACCTCATCTGTTATTCCTAACCGAAATTTAGGTTTTTAAGCGTTCCGACTTCAAGCTCTACTCTGTTGACTCCTATTATTTCTTCCCTCAATTTTCAGACAAAGGCAGTTGTGCCAATGTGTGCAATCGTTTGTTCCCGTGGCTTTGATTTGAAGTTTTCCGAATATTCTACCTAATGGCTCAATATAACCTGTCATAATAAATTAGAACACATTCTCTCTCTTCTTCACATTTCTCTGAAATCATCATTCTTGGTTTATTTCAACGTTCTCCACGGCCAACTGCTTTCCTCTAATTCTCAAGATAAAGTTTATGAACTTGCTAGGGCTTTTCTATCCAGAATTACCTTGAGCAGTTAGTGCAGTTCCCTACTCGTATCTCCGATCGCCTTTGAGATGAACCCAACATTCTAGACCTTTTCCTAATCTCTAATTCTTATCCTTGTTCTGTTAAATTCTTTCCTCCTCTGGGTCCCTCCGATCACTCTCATATCTCTGTTTTCTGTTCTATCTCTTCAAGTCGTCCGCAGGAAAGAACCCCGACTACGGCGAGAAAACGTTTTTGGCACTTCGGTTCTGCTAACGGGTCGGACTTACGGTCGTACTTCTATGATTTCCCATGGAATGACTACAGTTTCCGTGGAAAGGGTCTCTCGGAGTGTGCAAAGCGCGAGTTAATTCTCTCTGGCATGGAGGCGTGCACCCCATGATCTTTACATTCAACTAAACCTAGATAACCTTGGTTTAACTCTGCTTGTTCTCGTGCTATTAACCACAGGGACGCTGCCTTTAGGAATTACTGTCATCTTCAAATTCCAGAAACCCTTGCCACTTATATTTCATCCCAAAATCGTCCAAAATCTATTCTCCATGACACCAAAAAATTCTTTTCTCAGTAGAAAATGCAATAATCTTACTGGCTCCTCTCCCTCACGTAATATCTGACATTTTCAAAAAATGTTAAATCTTAACTTTGCTTCTTCCTCTTACCCTTTTTTAGTATTTTCCGTCTGCATAACTGCCGTTTAACCTTCCACTAAAGCTAAACTCTTTGCTCAAACCTTTCCTTCTAATTCCACCATAGACGATTCCAGTGATATTCCTTCTTCTCCACCTACCTCCAACATATTTATGCTAATAATGTAACTTCTTCAAAAGATGTTATTTCTGCTTTTTCAGAGCTTGACACTAAGAAAGCTTACGGTTCTGATGGTATTCCTCCTATAGTTCTCAAAACTTGTGCTTTCAAGCTTGCACTTTGCCTTGTTAAATTATTCCGCCTCTGTCTTTCTACTTTGGCCTTTTTTTCTTGCTGGAAAGGTGCTCCTGTACAAAAAAGGGAACCAATCTCAACCCTGCAAATATCGCCAAATCTCTCTTCTATAGTTTTCGAATCTACCCTAGCAGGAAGGTTTAAAAAACATCTCAATTCTTCTAATCTTTTCTCTGCTCGCCAATGCTTTATGTCTCTTGGTCCTCTTTCTTTCAGTATTTTGGTGAATGCCATCGCTCATCCTTTAAATCTATAAATAGTGGTGTTGCTCATGGTTCTGTTTTATTCCTAACTCTTTCTACTTTTCATAAAAGACCTCTCTTTATTGCTTCATCACACATCTACTCCAATGTCGAAGACTTCACCCTTCATTACTCCCCTCATTTTGATAGACGTCCTTTTCAACAACAATTAGCTCACGCTAGAAGGGCCCCCTTGGATCAACTAGAATCTGATCTTTCTCGAATTTCTTTGAGGCATTGAGAACAAGGTTGTTTTCAATTACTCAAAAGCTCAGCTCCTCCATCTTTCCACTCCACATAATTTTTCACACGGCTATAACATCTTCTTTGAAAACACATAACTCAAACCTTCGTCTGTCCTCAATATTCTTGGTGTTTATTTTTCTCGTGACCTTAATTGGAAGGTTCATATTACTTCTCTTTTTAAACAAGCTTCTAAAAGTTGGGTGTTCTGAGGCACATTCAGAATTTCTTCACGCCACCTCAGTTTGATATTTACAAGGGGTCGTTTGCCCCTGTATAGAGTATGCCTCACTCATCTGGAGTGATTACACTCACACTGTTCCTCTTTAAATGGTTGAGTCTAGGGCTTTTCGTCTGATCAAGTGAATTGTTGCATCACTCTCTTTATTTCATCGTTATTATAACGGACACTGCTCTTCTGAGCTCTTCAATCACATACCTCCTCCATTGAGAAGGGTTCTTGCGACACACCTTTCTACACAGTCTCATATTTTTCTATGCTCTCTCTGACCTCAGTCTTAACAGCTATGTTCAATCTTACATGACTGGTAAAGTCTGGAACATACTCCCGCTATCTATTTTCCAAACTACCCTATAAACACTTTTGCGTGCAGTACTTTAATAACACCGTACGATACCTTTAATTTTGTAAATCACAAGAAAAGCTAAAATTGTTGTAACTGTACAATTCCAGCGACTATTTTTTTATTGAGAAAAGGTGTGAAGAATATATATATATATATATATATATATATATATATATATATATATATATATATATATATATATATATATATATATATATATATATATATATATATATATATATATATATATATATATATATTCGCATGCTTTTAAATATTCGCATTGACTTTCGCATTCACAAATATTAAAAATAAATTATTTGCATTTGCACTCGGAAACTCGGAATACTATTAGAAAATGTTCTGATGGAACTTGTTAGAAAATTTAACAACTTTTGTGAGAAACTGATTAGAATTAGTTGACTAGTGCCGTCTCAAGGTAGTAACAGTAATTTGAGTCACAATCGAAATCTAGCAATATTAATATTGATAGACTCGTACTTGTGAGTATATTCGCTCGAAATCAACTGTTGAAGGAATTCCCCAATAGTATCCTTATCCAGTGTGGTTTGGAATTACTTCGATATTGTTTCCCATGACAACGTAAACCATACACTTTGCAATCGTAATTATTCTCAGAAAGGAAGAATGATATCCGGGTTATGAACTATCTAAGCAGCAAAAACAAGGAAAATGTAGAAAGGAAAATGAGTAAAGAAGGAATGAAATTACTCTTGAAACTAATATAAAATACAAATATATGGGACAATGAAACGAAAAATCATAAAGGATGGATATAGTAAATTTACAGAAATTATAGTAAAGGATGATCTTCTGCTTCGTCACGCTGAAATTCTTGGTTTTGTACGGCTAGCAAAAGTATCGGTCTCTTTCATCACACTACTCAAAGGAAGTACTACAGAGATATTATTTGAAAGAAAAAGTTTCAAAATTAATAACCTCTATCAAATAATCATCCAAGTTAGCTTTCTCCACCAACGAATGGTCAGATACTCAATCATCAGTTTCTTTGTTTTCTCTGAGTAATCATGCCGTTGACAATTATTTCAGAAGCCAAATTTTGTGTCGTGCTCTGAACCTCTCACTGAATG
The DNA here is from genome assembly GCA_015478945.1 of Trachelipus rathkii. NCBI lineage: Eukaryota > Metazoa > Arthropoda > Malacostraca > Isopoda > Trachelipodidae > Trachelipus > Trachelipus rathkii. Next base: position 88,708 of record JABUQX010040153.1, read on the forward strand.
TCACACAGGTGAACATATCAGTGACGTATTTAATGAAATGTTGTCGAAATGGAACCTATTCACAGATGATGTCCACTGTGTCCTGAGAGATGCTGGTGCCAATATAAAGAAAGTTATGTTTCTTTCTTGAGTGAACAGCACAAACTCCGTCAGTCATCAACATTAGAAATGTCGTGACATCTCAAACAAGAGTCAACGAAGTTCTCTCAAAATATAGATTAATTGCGGCACACTTGAATCATTCGACCATGGCTCAGTAAGAACTAAATAAATTACAGGCCAGGATTAAAGTTCGCTAACTTTCAGTAATACATGACGTTACTCTGAAATTTTGTTAAGGTTGCAAGAACTTAATGACTCCTTCTGCCAGTACGGCAGTATCATTGTACTCCAATCATTTAAAGATATCATTATGATAATCAGCAAACACTTGTTTGTCTTCCTCTCGTAATAACTCTGAAGATAGTATTAATATCCTCAGACAATGACAGTCAAGGAATAAAAATGATGAGAGAGGCGATAATGAGCACTTTCTCTCCTCTAAATTTATGGTTCGGTTACATTTGTTATTGTACCATTAATGATGGGACAATGAACATCATAAATGGAAAACTATTTGTTTACCTTTCACTCGTTAATTTTGATAAACCTCGGAATAGGAATATCAGCGTGTTCCTACTAAACTTAAGTGATCCTACATCGTTAATTTTCTTGCTCCAAAAAATAACTTTTGTAAACCTTCCTTTCCTACTCTTAATCGCTCTGATGAATCTGTAGCCAATACACCTACTGAAGGGGTATATATATATATATATATATATATATATATATATATATATAACATTATATATATATATATATATATATATATATATATATATATATATATATATATATATATATATATATATATATATATAAAAATAAATATATGTGTGTCTTTAGTGAAGCCTGCATATATATATATATATATATATATGCTCTTATATATGCTGCTATATATATATATATATATATATATATATATATATGCTAACAATATATATATATATATATATGGAATCAAAAAGTATGTATGTATCACGATAGTAAAGCGTGTGAAAAATAATAGGTTGAAAGAGAATGGTTTGATATTAATAGCGGGTGAGGCAGGGATGTGTTGTGTCCCCTTGGTTATATATTCAATTTGTATATGGATAAGGTCTTTAACTGAATTAGAGATGGGGTGACAGGAGAAGATGTTAGAAGGATGGAGTTTGGAAGAGAGTGGAGGGTACATTTACCTATTATATGTGGGTGATACGGTTTTGTGTAGTGAATCTGAAGAGTTTGAGAGGATTGGTAGAAAGATTTGGCAGGATGTGTAAAAGGAGGGGTATTGAAAGTAAACGTATTAGATAAGAGTAAGGTTATGGTTGTGAGTGAGGACAGTCCTCGGTGTGAAGTTATGTTAGATGGTGAGCAGCTGGAACAAGTGTCTGAGTTTAAATATTTAGGATATATGTTGGATGGGGCAATTAAATCCTGCAGAGTGTAGTAGGAAGTTGTGAAAAGGGCAGGAAGGTGGCTGGTGCAATTAAAATTGTTGGTGGATGTAAAGGGACTAAGTCTTGGGTGCGCTAGGCTTACATGAGGGGTATGTTGTTACCTGTTTTTAATGTACTACTAGTGAAACTATGGTCTGGAAGACCGAAGAAAAAGTGGATTGAGTCAGTAAACGAATGTCTGAAGGAGAGAAATGTGAGTTTGGCAGAGGCGAATAAGGTCCATAATAGGGTAGAATGGCGGGGTTTGCTAGGGGATGGTTGTGGCCCAACTGGGCCAGGGGGATGAACCCTACACTTGACGAGGCATATGCCATAGTGAGGGTCCGTCGCGGTCCCATGAAGAGCTCTAGGGTGGATTTTCTGATTGCCACGAGCTCTCACTAATTAATGGTACAGAGGGGGCGGTAAGGCTGGGCTTTCTTTTCGACGTTTGTCATGTTCTCCTACTGCTCGCACCTTACCCCCAGTCTGGTGATGATGATGATGATATATATAAATATATATATATATATATATATAATAATATATGTAATATATATATATATATAATAATATATAATATATATATAACCAATAATATAACAACTTAATATATATCATATATGCTATATATACTTTATATATATATATATATATATATATATATATATATATATATATATTTATATATATATATATATATATATATATATATCTTTCTAATATAATATATATATATATATATATATATATATATATATATATATAATATATATATATATATATTTATATATATATATATATATATATACTATATATATATATATATATATATATATATATATATATATATATATATATATATATATATATATATATATATATATATATATATATATATATATATATATATATATACAGGGTGTCTCACAAGTTATGTTACAGCGGTGTATCACCATACGGGATGTTTAAGTATGAAAATGTGTAAGAATATAAGTTCGATTATTTAATTCATTAAGGAGGATGGGATATGTTACGTTGGTGTCTGCGCACGCGCAATACGAAAACCGCGCACAAACATGAGAATGTCGAATGGGATGATATATTTTTTATGGCTTCTATGAGGAGGGCTCTTCCTCTCGACATTATTTGATACGGTTGTTCGTTTCCACGCATTGCACCCATAAACAACTAGACGTCCTCCGTAGACATCATGTGCCTACAAAAGCCGAAACGTGTCAATATGAAATAATTAGGTTAAATACAATAGGTATATTCAATAGTATTTAAAAATATCGATACAGCTAACAAAGGAATTAAATTAAAATACCTAATACATACCCTTTTAGATTACATTGATATGTAGCCTAATAAATACGGCAATGTGAATGTGTACAACCAACTAACAGCTATCATATGGAGGTTATGTCATAACCTACAAATTATGTGTAATAAAGTGTAGTGAAACGTATAACTTCAGAGTGGTTTGTTTAGTCAGAACCATACATTTGGAACATGCCACGTGACCAGTATACACAGGACATGTTGGAGGTGTACATTAAGCAAAACAGGAATGCTCGCAGAATTGCTGCAGAATATGGACAACGTTATCCACATCGACGACCGCCGAGCCACATGGCATTCCATAGAGTTTACAGACGGTTTCAAGATACAGGGTCGATAGTTCAACCCCCTCATCACATAAGGGAGGGGGGTCGTGTCAGTACATTCGACGTCGAACTGGACGTTCTGCTATACACCATGAAAATCAACGTCCTCATTATGGCTTGGAAGCTAGTTCGGTCTTAGAGATATCGAAACCATACGACAGTTTGTGTTGTATACAACAATAATATCCATAGACTACATTGTGCATGGTTTTGCCCAACGTGGAGACTAAAAACGGCGGCTGGGATTCCTGGCTGTCATTGATTGCCTTCTAATGGATGTACCGGAATTATTGGAAAATATCTTATAGACCAATGAATCTGGCTTTACCAATAACGGTATGTATAACAGGTGGAACTTCAGACATTGGGCGGAAACAAACCCCCATATAACATTCACTAGCCATCACCAGGTCTCATACTCAGTCAACGTTTGTTGTGGTATACTCAATAGTAGGATTATCGGGCCTTAGTTCTTCGAAGGAAATTTGACAGGACAGCGTTACCTCCATTTCCTGCAGACCGTCCTTGTTGACCTCCTGAGTGATATACCTTTAAGGACACGACAAAGAATATATTACCAACATGATGGGTGCCCAGCACATAATGCAGCTATAGTGACGACCTACCTCGACAGAACCTTTCCGGGAAGATGGATCAGATCTGGTCCATTTCCATGGCCTGCGCGTTCACCCGACTTAACACCACTGGACTACTTTCTGTGGGGGTAACTCAAACATACCGTGTACGCTGGGTTTAATGACCCAGTAACCTCGCCCGATGATCTTCGCCGTCAAATAACCAACGATGTAGGGGAATCAACCCGGCATCACTGTCATTGGCATGCAATGGAACCTGGCGCCAGAGGGCTGAGGCATGTATTCGCCTGGATGGAAGCGTCTTCGAACAACATTTGTAAATACTGTATGTACAAGTTGAAACGACCTGACGTTCTTCTCCCTTTTGGCATGCTGTGGATAAGATTCATAGGTTTAAATTTGTTATGATACTATTAACAACGTTATTACATTACATATATCGATATTATGAGCTGTCTTGAATACCATTGTTTTCTTCAACCTTTTCACATTCACGTTTAAAACTATTGTTGGTATCATTGACGCGTTTACGAACCTGTACATGTAACTGTATTTATTAACGCAAATGATATGTCTATGCAGGGCGTCTAGTTGTTTATGGGTACATTGCGTGGAACGAACAACCGTATAAAAAAATGTCGAGAGGAAGAGCCCACCTCATTTTTATGTGCATTTCACAGAAGCCATAAAAAATATATCATCCCATTCGACATTCTCATGTTTGTGCGCGGTTTTCGTATTGCGCGTGCGCAGACACCAACGTAACATATCCCATCCTCCTTAATAAATTAAATAATCGAACTTATATTCTTACACATTTTCATACTTAAACATCCGTACGGTGATACACCGCTGTAACATAACTCGTGATAGACACCTATATATATATATATATATATATATATATATATATAAAACTATATATATATATATATATATATATATATATATATATATATATATATATATATATATATATATATATATATATATATATATATATCCTAACTATATATATATATATATATATATATATATCCCCAACTCAATTTCTTTTTCATTTTTTTTATTTTCAGAAATTTGTCGGGAAGCTGGTGCGGTGCGGTGCGATCAAAAGGCCCGCACCAGGCACCGCACCGCACCGCACCACTAATTTTTCTCGTGCTCCGCACCGCACCGCACTTTTATATTTTTTCTTCCGCACCGCACCGCACCGCACCGCACCAGGTCGCTGAAATTTCGATGCGCACCGCACCGCACCGCACCAAAATGAGCGCACCACGCACCGCACCGCACCGCACCCGGTGCGTCGGCCAACCCTAATATATATATATATATATATATATATATATATATATTTGCTGCTCTTATATATATATAATATTTTTTTGTGGAATTGCTATAAAAAAACATAAAAAGTATATGTATATATATATATATATATGTAATATATATAATATATATATATATGTAATAATAATAGAACTTACGATAGAACATAAACAATAACAATAATAATAATAATATGCTTAATATATATAATAATATATATATATACTCTTCTTCTTTCTGTATGTATATGTAGCATAGCCAACCAATAATATGCTGTATATATGGAGAGAGCTGAGGGTTATAGCTCGTTTTCGTATGCTTGATGGCAGCAATCGGTATTCCATATAAATTTTTGGCAGGAGTCGTAAGCCGGCTTTCATCCATAAAGAACGTGGCTTTCATAACACGCTGAGTAACCCCGAACAAAGTGACCCCGTGACCCGTAAGCCATGACTCATGACCCAGCATGAACTTTTCTGATACGCGACCCGTGACCCGACATTTTTTATAAAAGTATAATTTGTGAAGTAGGAGTTATTTTGTGCTTCTGGTCACACTGGTTTTAGTATAAAATTGAAATATTCTTTCTTTGTTTAGTAGATTTTTATATTTTGCTTCATTTTACTTAAATTTAAATAGTTCTGTGCAAATTTTGAAAATTGGCAATCCTCTATATATATATATATATATATATATATATATATATATATATATATATATATATATATATATATATATATATATATATTTCTTATATATATATATATATATATTTTATGTCCCAAAAATAAGTGTACTGATATCGTATTTAATTATGTATTGGACGTACCTGAAATTACAAGTTATCTCCTTCGAAGTATGACCCTTGGGAGGTTGCACAGCGGTTCCAACGTTTCTTCCACTGTTCATAACAGTACCGGAAACCATTTCCTGAAGGCTGTTTAGTTCGCACGTGTTACAGTATTTTTTATGTTTTCCATCGTCCCAAAATGATGACTCTTCAACTTCATTTTCAACTTAGGGAAGAGGCAGAAATCGCACGGAGCTAGATCTGGGCTGTATGGAGGATGTGGAAGTACTTGAATGTTTTTCTTCGCCAGAAATTCTATAATTAAGAGCGCAGTGTGAGATGGAGACTATGTAATGTGAGGTGCATTGATAGCATGGGATTTTGTATATGCATTGTGAGATGTTATTTTGTATATGAGTGGGTGGTTTGAAGATTCTTTTTAGAGACGCGGTGTTAGAGGAGGTTAGTCTTAATGTTGAGGGTAAAGTTTTAAGGATTTGATGATGTGGTATGTGAGGAATGGATAAATAGGTGAGAGAGTGTGTGTTGGTCTCGGTACTCCACACACTCTCAACACATTAAATCTGGTGTTCTTACCGCTCTCTTCTTAAGAGCTTTACGCATCTGTTCCCCTTCTCTTCTACAAAATGAAATCAAATACATTTTCAATACTTTCAAGAAACTCTCTTATCCTACCTACACAATCAAAAGATCACTTAAAAAAGCAAAAAATAAATTCTACAACCCTACCACCGAGACCAACACACACTCTCTCACCTATTTACCCATTCCTCACATACCACATCATCAAATCCTTAAAACTTTACCCTCAACATTAAGACTAACCTCCTCTAACACCTCGTCTCTAAAAAGAATCTTCAAACCACCCACTCATATACAAAATAACATCTCACAATGCATATACAAAATCCCATGCTATCAATGCACCTCACATTACATAGGCGAAACAAATGACTTGAAAAGAAGATTCTATCAACATAAACATGATCTTTCTTATGACTCTCAAAACTCCGCTCTTACCACACATAGATCCAATCTCAATCATAACATCAACATCAAAGATATGCGCCCCATCCTACAGGTACTCGACCCCACCAAACGCAAACTCATAGAATCACTATGCATAAAAAATCTTCCTAATTTTAACATACAAAAAGGAGAATATACATTTGATCCCACACTTAACAACATTCTTTCCACCACACCTTTTTTCAAAAATATAAAATCAAAATTTACTTAAATCTAAACTACTTCTCATTTTAACAATATTACATAAATTTACAAAATTTCATTAAATTTTATTTAGTCTTCAAATAACAACGTCCGAAGAGGATCCAGATAAAATAAGGATCGAAAGCTCACGTTCACAAACATCATATGAAGACCATGTAAATACTTTTAAATATATTTTGCAGTTTTATTGATATTAATATTTAAGGCCTTATACTATATATATATATATATATATATATATATATATATATATATATATATATATATATATATATATATATATATATATATATATATATATATATATATATTAATTATGTGTATATCATATATATATTAAATATATATATATATATATATATATATATATATATATATATATATATATATATATATATATATATATATATATATATATATACATGGGCGTCGTCAGGGGGGCAGGGGGGCAGCTGCCCCCCTAGAAGTGTTTACTCTTATAGAGTCTACCTGCGATTTTTTTTGATCCAACGTCCCGTTCCGGGTGGCCGTTAAGTACGTTTTACAGATATATATATATATATATATATATATATATATATAACTGCTATATATATATATACTATATATATATATATATATATATATATATATGCTATATATATATATATATATATATATATATTCTAACTATTTATATATATATATATATTTATATATATATATATATATATATATAACTACTCATATATATATATATATAACAACCTTATGTATATATATATATATATATATATATATATATATATATATATATATATATATATATATATATATATATATATATTATATATATATATATATATATATATTTTTTAACTATATACAGTATATGGCAGGATGTATTGCAATCGACATTTCTGCCGATCCGAGGTCTTCTCACTCATTTTATATGCTCTTTTAATTTGTATATATAAGTTCTAGATTTTGTGTTCAGTCGGATTTTCAATTCTTTATTAAGTGTTTAAGGTTCAAAGTAGCATTGAAATTATCACTCCGTGACGCCACTCTATAATTCAACACCGTCTCAGTGTAAAGTTATAGTTCAATTTCATCAGATCATGGATATTAGGAGATTCCTTGGTACGTACGTTTTACTTTAAATATTAATAAAATTTTGTGTATTTACTTCTTAAAAGTAGGAATTTTGTAACACATGATCTTACTTGTCCATATGAGGTTAGCTTCATTTTAAAAAACTATTTTTTATTACAACACAGAAATTAGTGATTTTCAACATAGTTTGCTATACTTTTAATTTTTTCTGTTAACATCTTTGAATGCTAGTAAAATTATTAACCTATGACCATATGTGGCAGAGATCTACATATATATATATATATATATATATATATATATATATATATATAGTGTATAAAAATATATATATATATATATAAATATATATATATATAATATATATATATATATATATATATATATATATATATATATATATATATATATATATATATATATATATTGTTTGCAGTAAATTTGAAAAGGAAGAACTCGGATAAAATTGGAAATGGTAGCGGTGAAAACGAAGAACATACCAATAAGCACCTCAACAAGTCAAGATATGGGTCCAGATTTTGGAGCTAGCGTTTCAGTAGATGACAGTCACGAAAATGACATTGGTAGATACGTTGGACATTCATCTATGATTTCGACTGAGGAAAAGAAACAGTTACTGAAAGAGTGTTGGATCCCGCCTAAGACCTATAATTTTTTGGAAGATGCTACCCACTTAGAAGGTTGGAGACATATTCACCTTGGCTGACATACTCCAGGCACCTAAAGGGAGCATTTTGCAAGTTTTGTATTTTATTTCCACCAAATAAAAGTTTGTTCAGAAGGGGTCCTAGGCTCTTTAACAATAATAAGACCTTTCACTAAATATAAAGATGTTCATGCGGTTTGTAAGGGACATACAAACACAGAGTGGTATAAAACTGCTGCTGAAGCTGTAAGATTGTTCCTACAGGACGTGCCGGTAGACATTCAAATTAACCAGCATTCAAAGAAAATATCATAGAAGAAAATAAAAAATATTATCCTCAATAATTTCATGTGTGATATTTCTTGTACGCGCGATTACGCAAGGGGTAAGCATCATGATGAGAGAGTGTTGCAAGATTTGTGCCGCTTACAAATAGATGAGAGATCAGTCATTGAAAAGCCATTTTGAAAAGGAAGAAAAATGCCACATACCAATCCAGTTCAGATTCAGAATAAGAGATCGTTTCTCTATGTGGTACCACTCTAGAGAAGCAGCATCGTTAATAAGGTAAAGGAAGAGTGCACGTATAGCTTACTAGCAGATGAAACCGCTGATATTTCTGGAAAAGAACAATTTCCATAGTGTTGCGCTATTTCGACAAAGAGTCCGATGAAGTCAAAGAGGAATTTATTGGCTTTGTAGAGCTGAAAGCGCTTGACGCAAAAACCATTGCGAAAGCCATTGACGATTTTGTCACGACCGAAGAACTGGATTCCGAGAAATGCGTGGGCTTGGGTTTCGATGGCTGTTCTACGATGTCTGGCAAAGAAGAAGGTGTCCAAGCAATATTGAGGAAAAAGTATAAAAAAGCATTGTTCTTTCATTGCTCTTCACACAAACAAAATCTAGTAGTAAATGATTTGAACACAATACCAGAAATCCGCAATACTATGGGAACTATAAAGGACATTATTACGTTTTTTCGCGAGTCGGTCTTGAGAAGAAAATTAATGCCAAACATCCCAAACCTATGCCAGACCAGATGGTCTGAACAACACAAGTGCATCAGAGTGTTTAAGGAGCACTTTGTACGAATGATGCAAGCATTAAAAATCCTTTCCATTGAAGGAAATACCGCCACAAGAAAAAGCGCTTTTCAGTTGCATTCAGCGGTATGTAAGTCGTCATTCATCATGGCTATGATATTGATCGCGAAATACTCTGCGATGTTAGAGCCAGTTGTAAATGCTCTCCAATCCAAGACCTTGGATATCGTCAAAACCTCGCAGCACATTCAACATATTGTGGAAATGGGTAGGAGCCATCGGAAAGGTGAAGCAAAAATCATCGATGAAGTGTTAAAAGAAGTTAATGAAATCGCCGAGCAACTGGGACTTGATCTGAATATACCACGGATTTTTGGTAGGCAGAAGCACCGCAGCAACCATCCAGCAACAAATCCCACGGAGTTCTGGAGAAGATCCTTAATAACTCCGTATCTGGATTTATAACTTCTTTGAGTTACGGTTTTCTAGAAAATACACCTGCTAATTCATTGACATATCCACCATCTTTCACTACTCCATAACAATCTGATAGGTTAAAAGGAAAGACAGCTTTATTTTATAGTTTTTATCACTTAGAAGGCATAGAAGAGCTAGAGAGCTAGAACTTTGGTACAAAATTTGGAAGGACAACAAACTGAGTAGTGAAGGAACTAAAGATCTTGCGGTCTCCCCAAGTCTTAAAGGAGACAGAACCTTTCTTTCCGTCGACGAAAAAGGCTTTAATGATTACTCGCCCAACCATGCATCACCAGTACAGTAGAACACTCTTTCAGTACTCTGCGCGAAGGATCAAGACTTGGCTGTGAAGTACTATGGAAGACGACAGGTAAACGGACTGGCCATGATGAGTGTACACAGAAAATTTATGTTTGACAATTATGATTATTTTATTCAAACGGTAGTTGATAAATTTGCACAGTTGAACGCAAGGAAATTACTTTTTTAGTAATATCAATTTTGCAACTGCTCTATATTGTGAATTTTCCATCATTGCATATTGTATTTGATATTCTATTGTTTTAATAAAATACCTTTTTTTAAATATTAATCATTTAATTATCCATACAAATTTTTCTATTTTTATGTCTTCTTTCTTATATATATATATATATATATATATATATATATATATATATATATATTTATATATATATATATATTTATATATATGCTATTATATATATATATCTTAACACATATATATATATATATATATATATATATATATATATATATAACTTTATAAGAGTACAAGCTGCCCCCCCTAGGTTGGAAGCTGGCGACGCCCAGTAACAT